>JAULUF010000093.1:0-72500 GCA_031834385.1 Semotilus atromaculatus
CTCGGACTCTACCCCTCGGACTCTACCCCTCGGACTCTACCCCTCGGACTCTACCCCTCGGACTCTACCCCTCGGACTCTACCCCTCGGACTCTACCCCTCGGACTCTACCCCTCGGACTCTACCCCTCGGACTCTACCCCTCGGACTCTACCCCTCGGACTCTACCCCTCGGACTCTACCCCTCGGACTCTACCCCTCGGACTCTACCCCTCGGACTCTACCCCTCGGACTCTACCCCTCGGACTCTACCCCTCGGACTCTACCCCTCGGACTCTACCCCTCGGACTCTACCCCTCGGACTCTACCCCTCGGACTCTACCCCTCGGACTCTACCCCTCGGACTCTACCCCTCGGACTCTACCCCTCGGACTCTACCCCGTTCTAATTGCGATATGGAATAGTGTCTGTAAACCGCAAATAGACTGTTTAAATAGAGTCGCATGTCTCTGTGAGAATGGTGAATGAATGTGGTTTACTACAGCTGTACAGCATGCCTCTGTCTTGTTCATTCACACTCGCACCTACATTTGTAAACAGGGTTAGGACATGAACACATCTGCTAGTTTAGTTTACCAAACTATATTGCTATAGCCTAGTGAGTAAAAATAGACTGAAATATGTTGAAAAAAAATCTCTTTGTATAAGCAACAAACTGCAAATTAACATTTAGATGCTAATAAACCTGCAATATGTTACAGACTAAATATGAATGTTTAGACAATACTAAGTTGATTAGTTTTGGATAGATTATAAAGTTTTTACTGTAAAAAAAAAGACTAGCCTATTGCCACATCAAAAAAGCTTTTAATCAGCAATTTCTGCTCATATGTTAAATATGTAGAATAGGATATTTTGTCAAATAAAGTATGTATATTGAATCATCAAAGGTGTTTTTATAGTGTTTGTTCCAATATTCAAACTAATGAATAAAGATTACACTTGAAATAGTTAACTAATTGTAACCTTTTAATAAAATGGCAAAAAATAAATTTACAAGGTAGATGTAAACAATTTTATATGTCAATATACACCTTATTAAATTATTTGTATTGTGTTTTATTAGTGACAAATTTGGGGAGAAGATACATATTCCAAAACTTTCTGAAAATTTGTGAAAAGACAAATTCTCAAGATGTTTCCAACTTTAAATTTGAACCAATACTGTTGAAATTAAAGTCTAAAGTCTTTCCAAGCCAATTGTTACCTCTTGATAATCCTGTTTAGTCCAGACTGCCAACCCCATATCTCTCCTGATACAATACTCAAAACTACAAAGTGCCTCCCCACCATCCCCAACAACCTCAACCAACTATTACACAACCTCTAATGCTAATCATCGATAGAAGACTGGGTTCCATTTACGGCCCTTCAACCCAAGGCCACCTTCTCTGCGTGCTGTCCAAGTGGACCCAGAGAGGCTGGATACCTACCTCCCTATCCAAGTAACCCCTTCGTTAACACCGCAAGGTATCCCGGGGCACCCGAAAAGGGCCTGTGTCACGAGGTTAAGATTGGCGGGTGACTAAGCACCAAGCTTCTACCAATCATCACCTCTAAGAAAATGCCAACCTTAACAGACATCACACTTACAACAGCAAATGTAACCGTAAGGCAGCATAAACCTTAACGATCTTATATTTTCCTAACCACTTATATTCATGCACCTGCCATCACACTCCTGGTAACCTCCCAATTCTCTTTTCCCACAATCCTTTGTGACCCCACCGTTTTTTTATTAATCCACCGTTGTTTTCATCGTGAACTCTGGCTCTTCTCCATTCATCGTTAGTAGATCTTTCAGTCGTGGATTTCACCATTCGTTTCACCCTCCACGTAACTCCCATCTCGAAGTTTTCTCACTACCACCTATGTGTAACTCGTTCCGTCAACCTAACCTCTTAACCAACCATTTAAATTGAACCAATATCTACTTGAGCCAAAACTGGTCTCAACTCCATTCATTCCCCTCAATCCAAACGTTATGAAACAGCTCGCTCTCCCAAACGCCGGTTTTGAACCTGTACCTCCCCACTTCCAATTCACAGACACTAACCACTCCACCACATGAATCTCAATTTCACCTAATCACCCCAGATTGTATTCAACTAATCATTGCATCATTAAATAACTTTAAAATGTATTCAATTGCTGGTCCTGAACCCGGATCCCTCTGTCTCCAACTCATCTAACCACTCCACTATGTGTTGGTGCTTATGCAGATACAGGGATAGCCCAATTGGATCCTAATTACGTCTCTCTTCTGTGAGGGATAGGTCTAGGTATGTTTAAAGAAAGGGACAAAAAAGGAGCATGAAGTTACAAGTACACTTAAACAGGAATTCAAAACTCTACAAAAAAGTTGAAAGTGATAAAAGTAAAGAGGCAAAAGAGGATGAATTGCAGATCGAAGATCTGGAGCTGGAGAGAAGCGTGACCAAGACGGATGCTGAGAGGGAACCACCACGGAGGAGAAAACAAAATAAACAGTAATGTAGAATATGGCAGAAAGCCCCAGCAGGATCACTAGAATGTAACAAGAAATATGTTAAGGTTTAAAATAGAAAAAGACAAAACAAAAGCATAACATGTTTAAAGGCATAATACCATCAGTGCAAATAGACAAAGGGCACAATACAAAATGAGTATTAAGAGGGTAAAGACAAAGAAAGAAGGCTTAAATTGTACAAGTGGCCAAGCCATAAATACAAAAAGTGGATGGAAGGACATTAGACAAGATTATCTAAACAGCCAGAGGGGACCGGTCAACGCAGGAAAATGGGAACACAAAATAAACCAAAACAAAACATAAACCTGACAAGAACTTTAAAATCATTTTGAAAAAATAACATGGAAACAGAAATATTGACCATAACCCAAGTACAAAAAAAAATTAAATGAAAGAATAAAAGTGTAAACACAAGACAAGTAAGTTTACAACGTCAATACAAAGGTTTAAAATTTAAGGGGAAAACAATGTCATAAAAGACAGAAAGGCATTGCAAGAAACAAGTGAAAGGTATATAAACAAGACAAATGGCATAAAAAAGCATAAAACAAATAAAGACCTAAATATACCATAAATGCAAAGACAGACAAAAAAATGGTCATCAAATAAATATTCAACAGAGGAATAAAAAAAAGGGACAAAGCCGAAATAGATCTTAAAATGGAACAAGAGGCAAAGCCATTAATACAAAAAGCGAATACAATATAATAATAAATAAAATTCAAACTTTTTGTGATGGGGAGGCGCCCTTATATATTTGAGCGTATGCGACTTTGATCTGCACCTGCAGTTTTAGACTGGTGTGGGCTTTCTTCATGCTGGTGTGGGCCGCCTTCATGCTGGTGTGGGCTTTCTTCATGCGGGTGGTGGCCTTTCTTCATGCTGGTGTGGGCTTTCTTCATGCGGGTGTGGGCTTTATTCATGCGGGTGTGGGCTTTCTTCTTTCGGGTGGTGGCCTTTCTTCATGCTGGTGTGGGCTTTCTTCATGCGGGTGTGGGCTTTCTTCATGCGGGTGGTGGCCTTTCTTCATGCGGGTGGTGGCCTTCTTCATGCGGGTGTGGGCTTTCTTCATGCGGGTGTGGGCTTTCTTCATGCGGGTGTGGGCTTTCTTCATGCGGGTGTGGGCTTACTTCATACGGGTGGTGGCTTCCTTCATGCGGGTGTGGGCTTTCTTCATGCTGGTGTGGGCTTCCTTCATGCGGGTGTGGGCTTTCTTCATGCTGGTGTGGGCTTTCTTCATGCTGGTTTGGGCTTTCTTGGGCCATTTTGATGTAAATGTTCGGAGAACTGCCAGTTGTGCGATGGACTGTGCACAACCTGAATTGTCTACGGACAATGATAAAATTACATACCATACTGTGGAACAGGTTTTTCTTTTATTTTTTACACTTTTATTTTCTTTTTCCTTTAATACAAGACTCAAGGGACTTTTTATTTATTTATAATGTCTTAACGAAGCTGTAGTATAACAACACATTTCTCTCTCACAATAATTCAAACCTTCAACAGATTCTTCACTCTCCGACTTCCATCACTGACTGGCAACACTTTGCAAGCTCAGGTAGTGGGCATTTACACTCATGGCCACAACCATTGAAAGACGTGCAAGCAACCAGAAATAGAATTCACCAAATAAACAAACCTCAATATGAGAGGCTTTTTGTAAGTTCCATAATAAAAATAATAAATAAATTTTAAAAAAACACACAAATACAACATAAAACACATATCACCATTGTAAAGCCTTGTAATAAAAAAAAAATCTTCAACCCCCAGATTTGTTTCTCCCACTTCCCATGATGCACCACAACAAATATTTAAAAGAAAATTTCAGCTCTGGTTTTTCAACTGGTTCCAACAAGCTGTCAGATGGGTTCTCAAGAGGACTGGTTGGAATTGACTTTCCAACGTAAAATGTTCTAATCAAACTGAACTGTTTTATAATAATGTTAAAGTTTTTTTTTTTTTTTACAATTATGTTAAAGGGTTGTTGGTGTTTTTTTTTGGGGGGGGGGGATGAATTTCGCCAGCAGTCAGATGAATTGATTTTAAACCACTTGCACTGACAAATAATTACTGACCATAACTATTGAGAGATATTACTCTGAGGGGGTTCAACAGATTTTAGACATGTACTGATATCTTCACAAAACAAATTAATATTTAAACACTATATTATTTTCCACAAACAGTGTTTAATACATGTGCAAAACAGATAACATATAAACTGGAAAACACTCTCACAAGGTCTTTGACTCTTCAATGAGTCAATGAGATGAAATGAACTTATCGCTTCGAATGTCCTGTCTTTTGATAAGTCGAAGTGATGATGAAGATGAAATGAGTTTCAAATCCGCAAAGCTATTTGAGTGCGATGCAATGTTTGTAATCCTGTAGTCCACAATGTGAGAAAAAGATCAGTCAACGGTGTTCAGTGGAACGCTGTCCTCAGCGCCATGTGCTGTAGCCTTTTTGCAAGTGTGGATATCCCTTGGATTCAAGTATCCAAACAGTGTTCACAAAAGAACATGTGGAAATTAAAAAGTCCTTTCTAGAAAGAAAGCAAATAGCTAACATCAATGATTTTATGAAACAAAGACAACATCAAGTATATAAGTCAATCCATACTCACAGTTGAACAGAAACTCAAAGAGTTCTCAACAAAGGACTTTAGAGGAGCAAGAAGGTAGCATGAGTTCAATCATTTGTTTTCCCTCTACCAAACAAACTGACTTCTTCTTCTTCTTCTTTTTCCTTTTATTGGCGATTCGCTTCGATTTCGTGCATTACCGCCACCTACTGTGATCTTGATCCAGAGACAACTACCCATTTCCCATCCTTACCCACTATATTAAAACATTTTATACTACAGCCAGCGCTGCGTGTTCAGCTCCTCTGGCTAAAAAAAAAAAAAAAAAAAAAAAAAAAAACTTTCAAATCCCGTTAATTAATCCTGTATTTTCCAAATATTTAAATAAAGCTTCTCTATTTTCATTTTCCTGTTCTGGTTTTAATATGTTTCTCAAAGTTATATCAGTTTCCTCTTTCCTCTGAATCTCTTCAAATAATGTATCTCTATCCTCTTTATATCTTTCACAATACATGATAACATGTTCTACTGTTTCATCCTCTCCACACCATTCACAGAGTCCTGTCGGATGTTTGGATATTAATTTCAATGTTTTATTAAGTCCTGTATGTCCTATTCTCAGTCTTGACAATATGTTTTCCTCCCTTCTGCTTCCACCTGAGTACCTCTTTTCCCCCACTTTTGGTTGAATTGCATACATACTTCTACCCTTAATTCCTGTTTCCCACATTTGTTGCCATCTTTGTTTTATTTGTTTTTTAATTATTGCTTTAATTTCATCTCTACTATATGTTATTTCCATTTCTATTCTGTCCTCTTGCAATGCTTGTTTCGCCATTTTGTCTGCTGTCTCATTCCCTTTTACCCCAACATGAGCTGGTACCCACATGAATATTACCCTCACTCTTTTCTGCTGTAATATATATAATTCTTGTGATATCTCTACTACTACGTCCTGTCTAGTATTTGACTGTTGTGCTTCAATGCACATAAGTGCAGAGCTAGAGTCTGAACATACTACCACATCCTTTAATCCTGCCTCATTTATCCATCTCAATGCCATCATTATTGCAATTAACTCCCCTGAGAAAACTGATAATCTATTTGATATCCTTATTTTCCTGAATATCTGTAATTTTGGAACAACAAACGCTACCCCTACATGCTCATTTCTGGATTTTTTGATGCATCTGTAAATACCTGTATTTTATGTTCATAATTTAACCATAAATATTCCCTTACCTGGATTGCTTCTCTTTCACTCTGACCTTCTTTCTGCCTGTTTTCTAGCATTTTTAAATCAACTGCTGGCTGTGGCATTAACCACAAAGGGACAGCTGGTATCACCACTCTTGGAGTAATTTTTAACTCTTTAATATCCAACTCTTTTACTAAATCACCAATCACCCATCCAAAACTATCACACTTCTTTTTCCCATACTCCCAACACTGCTCTAATACCCTTAAAGTAGGATGAGATTTGTCCTGTCCCATAAGATTTGCCCAGTATGCTGCATTTAACTGTTGTCTTCTTAACTTGAGAGGCATATCTCCTACTTCTACCTGCAACGCTGAAACAGGTGAAGAAGAGTATGCTCCACAACAAATCCTTAATGCCTTTGCTTGAATTCGCTCTAGTTTGTCCAAGTGAGTTTTTGCTGCTGATCCATATACTATGCTTCCATAATCGATTACTGATCTAATTAACGTTACATAAATAGTTTTCAGTGCCAGCCTATTTGCCCCCCAGACTTGTCCAGACACACATCTCATTATATTCAACACTCTTTTACACTTATGTTCCATCTTCTCAATATTCCCTTTCCATGTGAGTCTACTGTATAACCAGATTCCAAGAAACCTTATTTTGGATACCCGTTCTAGATTGATATTATACAATTTTAATTTTATTTCATCGTCAATTCTTTTATTAGTGAAAAACATTACCTGAGTATTTTCCACTGAAAATTTAAATCCCCACTTCAGTGACCATTCCTCCACTTCTTTCAACGCATTTTGCATTCTCCTCACAACATACTTTATATTCCCCCCTCTGAACCATAAAGCTCTATCATCTGCAAACAAAGATCTGCAAATATTTTTATCCACCCTCTTACATACATCATTTATCATGATTATAAAAAGCAATGGACTAATGACACTCCCCTGAGGAGTACCATTCTCTATCATACCTTTTGATGATATGCACTCTCCCACTCTTACCCTAATTAATCGATCTTCCAGAAATTCTTTGATCCAATTATACATTCTCCCTCCTACCCCCATACTTTCCAGTTTCAGTAGCAACCCTTCTCTCCACACCATGTCATAAGCCTTTTCAATGTCAAAAAACACAGCTATCACAATCTCTTTATTACTCAATGCCTTTCTAATATCTGTCTCCAAGCAAACTACTGGGTCCATTGTTCCTCGTCCCCCCCTAAATCCACTCTGATTTATAGATAACAACTTCTCTTTTTCCAAATAATACATTAACCTGTCTGTAATCATTTTTTCCATTATTTTACATACATGGGACGTTAATGCTATTGGTCTATAATTTGTTGGAATACTATGATCCTTACCTGGCTTCCTTATGGGAATAACTATTGCCTCTTTCCAGCTCTTAGGTAGCACTCCTTCCACCCATATCCTGTTTAAAAACTCCAATATTACACCCAATGCTTTTTCACTTAAATTTTTGATCATACTATAGCTTACTCCATCTTGCCCAGTTGCGGATTCTTTCACTCTTTTTAATGCTCTCTTCAATTCTGCCATTCCAAATGGAACATCTAATACACCGTCCATAACTTCCCTTCTGTCTTTCACTGTCGGATTTCTTTTTAACATCTCTTCTCTTATTTTCTTTCTCTCTTCACACAAGTTTCTAGAAGAGTTAACCTTAATAAACTCATCTCGAAACATTTTTGCCTTCTCTTCATCTGTTACTGCTAATTCCTCTACCGTTTTGAGTACTGGTAATTCAAATTCCTTACTTATTCCTCTCATTTTCTTAATCATATTCCATATCTCTTCTACTGGAGTACTTCGCCCTATTTCATTACAGAATGCTCTCCAATTTTCCTTTTTGTCTTTCTTACCACTCTCCTTACCACTGCTTGAGTCACTTTATATTTAACTAAATTTTGAAAATTATGCGTTCTCTTCAATTTCCTAAATGCTTTCCTTTTATTTCTTATGGCTTCATTACAATCTTCATTCCACCAAGGAACTATTTTAGACTTCCTAATTCCTTTACCTTTTGGAATACATTTCTCTGCCGCCCCTTTAAGGCGAGACACGGCAGGCAAAAACATAGTTTTTTTTTCACTGGTCAATTTTGAGATTTTGGGCTATTTGTCTTCAATAACATGTATTCTTTCAGACTTGTGCTGAAAAAAAGTCAAAAATACACATTTAGGTCTTTATTTTACTACACTTTGTCTGTTTGCGTGTGTAGATTTCGCCTAAATTCATCAAAAGTTGGCGTTCTAAATCCTCCCGCTGCTCCGCGATCGCTGTCTGCTCCCTGTCATCACATATACCGTTGGAAAGCTCTCTCTCTCCTCTTCAATGCTGTCGGATCCAAATATGGTCATTTCCTATTTATCAGCAACGAATCATGAAAGTAAAATGGGCCATTTACTCGACATGCGCAACCTCATTGGCTGATGCCAATTTCTGACAACGTGATTCGTTCAGAATCGTCACGTGACGCGCTCTGACATTTCCGTGGTAGTTCAAAATGTGGAAAGATTACGAGTTAATTTAGCCTACTATTTGTATTTATAAGTGATTATTTCTTATACGATAGGTTTAAAGTTTGTTGTCATACCTTGACAGTAGGTGTGTTCGACATCGGCTGCGGCTGGATGTAAGCGATCGGCGAGAGTAGCCGCGTGCAGCCGGGGAGGAGCTGCAAACGGAGACGTGAAGTCGGACACTTTCTGGTTCCCGTAGTGACTGCTCACGTGGTATTTGCATACTTTACCACAGCTGAAGTGAAATAAATGCAATATTTGCAAAATACACAGATGTTTCAGAGACATTTTCATTCAAAACTTTATGTAACGTAGGCTACTGCTTCATACAGCGTCTGTTTGAACAAGAATAAGTTCACCATAAGCCTACTACAGTAGCCTACTATCAATTAAGTGGAGTCAACGTTTTTTAATCAGTTTTATTTGGATAAACATGACACAATATAACATTAGGACTACATGAAAAGTGCTTACTGTAATAAAAAAATGATTTGTGAGCTGTAGAGGAACTAAAGGTGGAATAAACCATGGAATAAACACGAAACACACGTGATCGTTGTCATGCGGTGAATCCGGCCAATCGTGGAACTGCAGTGTCGTCATCAGCGCTCGTGCAGCCCAGAGCAGCCGCTCTTCAGAAGCTGCGCTGGCTGAGTTCTCCGGCTACTCTCGAATCGCTCTCGCGCTACTTTGATTGCATACGTCACAGTCACGTGGCGTCGGCGCTGTATCAAGTCGGACACAATTTCTAACCGGCATGCACTGCTTCAAGTCAGCCGCCGATCGATCTGCGCAGAGCTGCATGAAGTCGAACAAGCCTAGTATCAACTGCTGACTCTGCAGTCATCTTCAGAACCGTAACGTGATGTTTCTGTGACGTCTACTTTAGGTGTGATATATTTAGTTTTTGTCATTCCACCTGTGTAATGGACTGTTGATGTGTTGTTTTGGATGTTATGATCAGTGATGGATGAAGCAGTAATGCGTTTTAGATGTTAAACAGTGTGGTACATGGATTTTACTTGGACCTAAAGCATATTTTGTCTGTAATTCATGGCTTTCAATAGAAATTAGTGGAATTTTGCCATAAAAATCTTTAAAGGCTGTTTTCTCAAAATGAGTTTTTTCTCACACTCCTAGTGACGATTTTCCACGTCTGTAGCACCTACATACACCAAACTTTACAGCCGTATTCCTAACTTTATTGTGAAGGTTTGTTCAGAGGGATTTGTTGATATATCATTCTTGGCCTGATTTATATGACATTTTATGCCTAAAAATAGGGCGGAAATCAATTTTTTAAGGCTATTGCCAGTATTTTCTGATTTACAGGGTAACAAAAGGAGATATTAATAATCCCCTCTGAAAATGTCTTTTCATTGAATATATCAACAAAATGCAAAAATCAATTTGAACCTTGTTTTTTTTCAATGGTCAGATTTGTCACTTCAAAATATATGCAAATTAGCGCATATTTAATTAGATATAGCCTGATTAGCATATTTAAACATAAAATTACAGAAAACTTGCAATACATTTGTTTCTCCTATTCATGTGAGTAATCAACTGGTAAAGTTTCATGGTGATATCTGTAAGTTAAATTTTTTACCCTATTCACCTGCAGTGTCTCGCCTTAATTATTGCAATGATCCTATCATTTAATGCATCAATGCTATGTCCTTCTGTTCTATCCACCATACTCAATTCCTCCTCACTTTCTCTCATAAATTCTGCCCAGTTAGCCTTTTTATATATCCATCTCCCTGTATCTCCCTTCTTTTTCCCTTCTCTTCTTCCACTCCCTATAACCGTAATTATTATTGGGTAATGATCACTACCCATAGTGCAATTCTTCAAAATCTCCCATTCTGTTATTCCTCCTAACACTCCTGATACCAATGTTAAATCTAATGCAGACTCTAACCCAGACGAGACATTGATCCTAGTTCCACCCCCATCATTGAGACAAACTAAATTTTTCATATCTATTAGCTCTTCTACTACCTGCCCATTTATATCCACTACTTTCCCTCCCCACATTGTATTATGAGCATTAAAATCTCCACACCAGATTACTCTTTCATCGTCTTGTCCTTCAATTTTTTCCAATTCATTCAATCCTAATCTCCTGCATGGGTTATACACATTTATTATGACATACTTCTTCCCTTGATCCCATACTTCAACCACTACATACTCACTTGTTTTCCCTATTCCTACTTTCCTGTATTGAATACCTATTCCAATAAAAGTCACACATCCTCCTCCATTACCTTCTTCTCTATCCCTTCTCACTGCAGAATATCCTTTCAGTACAAAATCAAGTCCAGGTTTAAGCCAAGATTCCTGTATACAAATCACATCCGGTTTTTCTTTCATTTGATTAACATATCCTTTGAACTCCAAACCATTTGCCAACAGGCTCCTTGCATTCCACTGCAAGATTAATATCATCCAGATTGTTGACCAACCCATGTTTCTTGACTTTGCTGAGACTCCAAAGTTAGACCATCTCTAACCTTCTCCCATGTGAGTTCTTTTACACCTAGAAATCTTTCCGCTGCCTTTACAATGATTTGAATCTTCTCTGTTCTTTTATCCGTTTGAGCTGTACAATTAATCACTTCTGCCATAAACAATACAAAATTCTTCTTGGTTACCACTAACCCATCTTCCTTGATCGTTCCTTCTTCCTCCCTTCTTTTATCTCTCATCTTATTTACATTCTGCCCCTCTGATTTGTCATTTTCTAGCTTCTCTTTGTTCTTTTGTTCCACTAGTTTCACTGCTTCAGCATATGTCATATTATTTTTATTCTTCTCATTCTGAACTTCTACCGCTTTCTTCCTTACTGAACAGCCCCCATATGCAACATTGTGTGCACCCCCACAGTTGCAGCACTTTACCTCCACACCTTCCTCACATCTCCCATAGTCATGTTCACCTCCACATCTCGCACATCTCTTTTTTGCGATATGCCCATATCTTTGGCAATTATAGCATCTCAGTGGCGCCCTCACATAAGCTCTTACTGGAAAACTTATATATCCAATTTTAACCCTCTCAGGTAACATTTCCTCTTCAAACTGTAACATCACTGATAAACTATCCACTCTATTTCCATCTTTGTTTGTTTTCAATCGTTTGACTTCTCCTACTTTCCCTCCCTCAATATTTTTCTTTAACTCTTCCACTGATACCTCTAACGGAACTCCCGAAATTACTCCACTTACCCACGTCTTTTCACCTACTGGCTTGCAACTCACTACCTCTTGTTTACACACCTTCTTAACTCTCATTATTTTCCCCTTTTGCTCCTCATTAACACATATCATCAACAATGCTCCATCCTGCAATACCTTTGCACTTTTTATCTCACCTATCAATTTTTTTAACTCATTCGTCAGAGCTATGGGACTCACCCCTATCATTCCATGACCCTCTTTAAACCTAACTATTAATTTAAACTCTTCCCTTCTCCTTTCAATCCACTCTTCTTCCCCACTTTCTCCTGAATTACTTGCTGTCCCTTCTTTATTTTTCTTCTTCCTTTTTCTTGTTCCTATCATTGTGAATGCTCTCCTTTCCTCTACATTTTGATTTTCCCCACCTACCTCCATCCCATCTCCTTCTCCTTCCTCTGAATCCTCTATACATTCTTTTGTCTCTGGATCAGCCACATTCTTTTTCAGTCGAGATCTAGTCATCTCTAACTCCTCGCTTTTTCTCTCTCCTTGGTTCTAGCTCAGTTTAGAAGTGCGAATATCACAACGTGTGTTGCGCTTCACGTCTTCCTGACCTGCCACTCCCGACTTCTCTCTCTGCTGAAAGAATTTCCACTGTCAGCCACGTCTCGACCGGAAGTCGCCAAACTGACTTACTCTATGGTAGGTGAGTTTAAATATCCGGTCACCTCCAGGCAATAGCGCCCTCAAGCTGCTGCTGCTGTTGTTACCACAGCCAATTCCAAATCCATTACACTAAGGCATCAACAACAGTAAATTAGCTAAAATGCAATAATACTCAATAATACTGCAATAATGTCCGTTACATAATATATACTGTTTATATTGTACACACACTGAGTCTTTGTCCAATTGTTTATTATAAGTGTTGTGTCATATAAATCTCTATTGAACAATATTGTCAGTGACATTTTTTTCTGTCTTAAGCTCGTATTCACATCTGTGATTATTCATCACCAGTGTAAAAACCCTACACAGAAACACGCTGCACCTTTTATTAATATCAGGATCGGGTTTTTATTGTTACCTTTAAGACCACAAGGGGTTGCTGTGTGACTGGATTTTTCAAAATGACATTTTTCCTCTCTTCGTACAGAATGAGCAAAAGCAACTGGTTTGGAAGCCAGGCCATTAATTGTTATTAGTTCACACAAAAAGGAATTTACTCACCCTCAAGTTGATCAAACCTGTATGAGTTTCTTTAATCTGTTGAACACAAAAGAAGATATTTTAAAGATTGTTGGTAACAAATACAGGCTATTTTTGCTATCTAAATTATCTCTTGACTTGAGAGTGCGTTAATGTCCAATTTCGGACTAGGAAACTCTCACTCTGACTATGTTTCCTAGTGTGAAACTACCACTAGGCTGCACAATGTCTACCCAGACACATGCTGTGGAATCGTGGACATGCTTTTTGGAAGTATGTTATTGCAATAATTTCAGAATTTTTTAAAAATCATATTTGAATTGGATCCTAAAGTTTTAATACTGGGTGATGCCAGCTCACTTCTCATAACTCATCATGAAAAGTAATTTATCTTGCTTGCAAGTACTACCGCAAAAAAAAATATATACTGTATACTTAAATGTTGGACATCTTGAAAAAAAAAACAGAACAGACACACTGGATTAATTAACCCATATCCTACAGTAGTACTGCAAAAATACTGTATTCTGTCAGGAAAACCCCGCAAACTTGTTTCTTCTTTCTTGATCACTGTTAGACCCTAATGACTCATTTATTTATATTCTTGTCTTACTTCTGGACTTTATTACTTTCATTTACTATTTTTCATTGATTATCTTATTTTAGACCAGGTTGAAATCACAAAAAAATGTGCCTAAATAAAAATCCTCAGGCATTTTTTAGTAAAGGTTGGCAAATAGACTATTCTAGGGGTATTTTTTATACTGAAGAAATTTTTGCTGTTTGCCAAGCTGCATCTCTTACGTGAAACTCTTACGAGTCTAAAATCCAAGATGACCGCGTCATGCGCCAAAATGAGCAAATTTCTCAGCACTGGCTCAAAGATAAACTGTTTTTATTGTGATATAGCATTTATTGAATTAAGGAAACAATCTGAATAGTCAGTACAAGTTAGTCATTCTGTTTTACAATATTTATGGTAAACACTGACCTGTTATTTTGTGTATTTGAGTGTGTCCATGTAAGAACATCAACATCATGCTGGTGGCAGCAAAAGGCCTATATCTTAAACCATCATCCTATTACATTATGTTAAGACTGTTTATAACTTTTCAACATTTACATGTCCATGTAAACAAGTTTAAGGACTGAAATTTCCCCAAACTAAATTTTCTTTTGGTTTATTTATGAAAAATATATTCCCAGAGATATTGGTTGTAAATATTAGGAATTGAGACAAACTAACAAATTACCAACACATGCACGGTAAAGTGTCACACCACTAAAATTAGCTTTGAACAGATAAAGGAAATAAACACAGTAAACTTGGCCTAAAATTACCTTGTGAAGTTGGACATAGCATTAGCTGAATAATTACTAAAACATGAACTGCATGGCATATAAAAGTGAATGTTATTTATTTAAACAATGATACGACAAGTTTCTCCAATATGATTACAACAACACAGGGCAGTGCTCTTATTCAGTACAGCAATTGCTACATTCTGCATCACTTGTCTTGCACTTGCATGCAGCAGAGCAACGTAATTGGGATATATTTCCTTTTTGTAGCTGTACCTGCCTTCATCCAAATCTTTGAATGGGGCATCTTAGGAAAATGAGCCAGAAGCAGTACAAGGACATCTGTATCTCTTGCAGCAACCACAATGCATGAGGATTGGTTTTCCATATAATGAAGAGCAATTCTTGTGAATGCTTCTTCATGGAGAGCTCATCTTATAGCTTACCTCACCTGTCCTTTGATATTGATGGAGAATATCGATATTTTTATAACCGTGACTTTTGTTAGGCGGTTCGGCTGTTTGTCCACACAGAAACGCAGTATGTTTTTGAAAATTTTTGAAAACCTCTGCCAGGGTGAGGATTTTTAGAAACGCCGGTAGCAGTGTTGTAGTGTAGACAGGCGCTGACGGCTTCTGATTGGCCAATGTGGCTTTACGGTTAGGGTTATATCGCCGCCTGCTGGTGTTGCCTGCTCTTGACAGCGCTTGATAGCGTGTTTTGCATTTTCATGTGGATGGAGGTTTTTTTTTTTAACGCAGGAGGAAAAACTTGGTTGTAAAAATACCCGTGTCCGTGTGTACTAGGCCTTAATTGACTGAACTCAATCTTTTGGCTCTCATATTTCTTCCCTTGTTAGGGTTAGGGTTAGGTAATATTCTTTGTAATGCAATCTTTGTAATAAAGCAATCTTTGTAATATTGCATGTCTACGATCGTCTCTCACTTTAACTGATGCTGAAACCTTAATTCATGCATTAATCACATCACGTCTGGATTATTCCAATGCTCTATTTCTTGGTCTGCCCAAAAAAACGTATTGCAAGATTACAGTATGTTCAAAACTCATCAGCAAGAGTTCTCCCCTCCACCAGGCGTTCTGCTTCATGACCTTCACTGGCTACCCATGGCATCACGTATCCATTTTAAGGTATTACTTCTAACGTTTAAGGCATTAAAATGATCTTGCACCCCCATATCTGTCTGATCTACTTTACTCTTACCACCCTGCCCGGTCCATGAGATCAGCTGAACTTGGTTTATTGTCCATCCCTTGTTCCCGGTTGTCTACTGTAGGTGGAAGGTCCTTTAGTGTTAATGCTCCTAAATTATGGAAATCACTACCCCTTACACTTCATAATATCTCATCTGTGGCTACATTCAAGACATAGCTAAAAACATATCTATTTAACATGTATTTTGGATAATGTAACTATATGTATCCTATGTGACTGTAATGTGTGTGTGGGTGTGTAAATGTATTGTAATGTACAATGTAAAGTGACCTTGAGCTAGGGAAAGTTGCTATATAAATAGAACTTCTTCTTACCTTTCTTGGATTCTTGGAATATAATGCAAGTATCCAATGACATTGACCAGTCAGGCTTAAAACTACTCACAGTTTCCATAATGGTGATCTTATAATCTGACCAATCTGAATTTAAATAACTCAAATTAAACAAATAGGACAACATGAAATATTAATAAATGTGTATTTTATTGTTATTAATGATAGTTTCTCTTCAATTAACATTGCAGATACAGAATAAAAAAGAGAAAATTTCAAAAACAGGAGACAAACAGAACCTTAATCTTTAGTGTAAGATTGGTGAAAGTGCCAGAGACTAATTCTGTGCTATATATATTATTATTATTATTATTATTAATATTATTCTTATTTTGATCAGTAATATCAGAAATGTTCATGAAACAATTTGCCACTGTCTTTGAAAATGCCATAAGTTAATTTTTCATGAATCTGGCTAGATTGTCTTCATTTTATTACCATTTCAATTTATATTTACACAATGTAATATAAAATACAAGAAAATATCCTTGTAAAAATATGAAAAGTAAAATAATAATGTGGACATAATCAGATTGGTGTCATTCACTCGGGCTTTAGCAGGTCAGTGATCGTGAGATGAGCTCAGCACCAACAGATTATTCCAAACAGAGCTGGCATCAACAAACTGGAAATCTGGGGTGTGTTTAAGATGAAAAGCTTAATGAGAAGGTTGGCATGACCCTGTTTTCTTTTGCCCGCCTCTGTGAGTTACAGGTTTTTGCATATGATCTGTTCTTAATATTATACAATAACTCTTTTGGCACTACTGATAAAATATACAATGTGAACAACACATCTTATGCTGTTCTGTATAGATTGGTACAACAATGAATTTGCAAGAAGATTTTTATCTTTTTTCTCCTACTTTAAATCCAGGGTGGTTTACCCCTGATATCCGCCACCGCAAATGAGAAGGCAAAATATAAGTATGCATCCATCGCTAATTGCCAGCTTTGGTTTCACTTCATTTACATGCTAACAGAGTTGTGAGTTATTGATGTAAAGCCTTGATTAGATTGACAGTGAGACTAATAAAAAACATGGCATCTAAAACTAAACTGAACATCTGCACAACTCAGAACTAGGCTGTGCAGTGTGTGTGACAGGACAGCTTCATTAATGAATGCCTGGACAGTCCAGCACACGAGGGCTGACTAACTGACCCTCGTAGATATATTGGACAGTCGCTTTTCTTTCATTCAGTCCTCTACTTGTCTTGTGTTCAGCTACGAGAGTTGAGGTGTGTGTAAGCTACCCCTAGTTACTGACACAGGACTGGCCCATTGTATAAAATGAGGTAAAAATTAGCCCAGGTCTGCTCCTTCCCCTATTGATAGTTTCTACAATCACTAGAACATGTAAAAATTCACACTGATGAGGTGGAGAGAAGTGATGTGATGGCAGTACCTTTATAAACAGTGACAGAATGCAGTAACACTCCAAACCTGTTGGTGGTGTTTGTTGTGGAGCAGCTGGAGGCACTATAGTGGAGGTTAACAGGTTTAAATGTGCATTGGAGAGAACAAATAATGTAACTATTTAGAGACAGATTAAGCACTTTTTCTGATGTGAAAATGTCTTTGCAAATATATATAGAGAGATAATCACATTTTAAATTGAATACATATCTAGTTGCTATGCTCTCTCATAAATGATGCCAGTATTAAGGGGGAAATTAATACACAAATATTGGTTTTCCCCTGCTCATCCATGATTTGACAGGGACATAAAAAACACTTTTGTCAATTTGTTCTCTATGAAAAGAGATTAATTGATTAACTAAAATGTCTCTCCAGTGCGTCCATTAGAGGAATGAATGAAATGTGACTTAGTATGTCTTTCCAAGCAAATTCTTTAGTTATAAAAATAAAAAAAATTATTTTAAAATAATATACAGTTTTTCTTAAGTTCTCCCTATCAAGCTTTTTTCTTTCTTTTTAATAGAAAGTCTCAATATCTTAAATAGAGAAACAGAGCAGCAGAGACACTAGAGCATCATAATGACATCTAGTTGTTCCTGGTGAATGTCTTCTGCTCGGCCGTTCAGGAAGAAGGAGAGCTTTCAGGCCTCAGTAGCATTTGCATAAAGGTGTTTTTCCTTGGTTGACAAAAAAATTAATTTCAAGAGGAAAACATCACAACTGCACAAATTCTATAATGACTCAGAAAACAAGTATTATTTCAAACATAGGTCAAGAGAAAAACAAATCGGGTCAGCCTTTACTCTGTCTCACGTGTCTCTGCTCAGTCATTTTATAATAAGGGGGAAAAGAACAAATCAGACATGGTAAAAAAAAAAAAGTTTAAACTGAAAAAATACCAATGCTACAAATAAACTGCAAACGATATGTACAAGACCCTGTATTCCTTTAGAGGATATGAATGAGCTGTTTGTGAGAGAATGAAACTGAATGGGCTCTCCGAGCTCTCCTAATCTCTCATCTCAACTACATGTCTCGAGTTTTTGCCCCTTATTTCAAATCCCTGTGAGTCGTGGTGCAAAGTCAACAGCAGCGGTTTTTAAGGGTCTTAAAAAGTGCCATTAACATTCGACCAAGGGAAGCGCTCCCTTCCTGGCGATGTCACCAGATCACACTGGAAATGCTGGTTTCCCTGGGCAAGAGTGGCAGCATGGCATTGTTCACGAGCTGCTCCTCTATGGTCTGCTGCTCACGGGGCAGTTTCCCCGGCGCTCGCTGGCCATTCACCAGAGTCATGGGGATATTGCAGTACGTGTGCTGGTTACCGAGTGCTGACAGATGCGGCAGGGTACCGGAGGAAGGAATGTCATACTCATAGCTCCTGTAGTAGTGCTTCTGTCGCAGCTGCGTGTGGTACGTGTTGTGGAAAGTAGAGCGCAGCTCAGGATGAGCGGTGGCCATGGCGGTGGACGTCGCTGCGGCCATAGAGATCGCAGAGACGGTCTGCAACTCACCGAACGGGCCCTGCTCGCTGACGTCCAGCACCTGCTCGTGCGACAGCTTGGGCTCCGGACGCTTAAAGGGCATTTCATACTGAAGTTGCTTCCAAAACTTGGAGTTGAGCTTGCTGCTGTTGGGTCCCGACCACTTGATGACCGTTAGCAGTTTTATGGTATGTTTGAGAGCCTCAACTTCCTGGTAGTTCATGATTCCCCGCAGCTCAGCGCACTCGATGAGGATGACTTTGATCTCTCCGGTGACCAGCATGTTCCGCAGTCGAGTCTCCAGCTCAAAGATGCTCCAGCCGCGTCTCACCACGTAGTTGGGCGTCATAACGATGATGAGACGTTTGCTCTGGTCAACGCAGCGAGCCACATCCTCAATGTAGGCTGAGAGACAGAGAGAGGCAGAACATTAATAGCTTCCATGTGTTAAAAATTTCACACATCATTCTTGTTATTATTCAATCTGTTTTGCTTTGAAAATGACAACATACAATTAAAACAGAAGGAAACACAAATCTAATGTGTCCTAAATACTGCCATAACATAGCACTGTGTGCAAAGTAAAACTCTCCATCAAATTACTTCACTAACGTGTGACAACAGCAGAATGATCAATGAAAACACAGAACAGGGGAACAGGACAGACAAAGCGACATCAAACACCAATCTTGCTCTGATCTGATCTGAAGTTAAAGAGAGGGCAATCTATGTGTGTGCGTGTCTGTGTTAGATGACCAGACACATCTAGTCCAAAAGGTCTTATTGTGGAAATTGAAAGTGACTTTTTAATTTACAATAAATAGTAAAAACATAATAATGCAGTTCAACACTCAAGCACGATTCTTTCCCTAAATCACAAAAGCACTTGCTCTCTAACAGCAGAACTAAATAGATCTCGACACTGATCTCTTCTTCTAATTTTACACATTCAGAACATGATGGAGTGAATCTGTATTACTTGATTCCGGTTCAACTAAGCGCCATGTCCCAATTTCCCCCAAAAGTGAAGTTTGTAAAAGGGTGTGAGTCAGATTTGTTGACACAAGTGGAAAAGGCTAGGGAAGAATACCTCTAAGGAGTCTTGTGTCATCCTGGAAATGATCATTGCTGAAACCTAAACATAAATATTTCAACATTGAGAGTCGGATCAGCCGGTTCAGCATAAACTCAATCAGAAAAAAAAGAGAGGACTTCCACAAGAGAAACTGGCATATCTGTATCTTTTTGCCTTAGGATTTTCAGTTCGAATCTCCAGTTTATCCATCTTAATATGGGACTGAGGGACTACAGGGCTAACAGGGTAACACACTTTACACTGCTGCAATTTTAGTTAAGTCTTTCACATCAAACATGGCTTGAGCTGCTCATTGAAGAGCAATTAGAAGTTTAAGTCCTAAAATCAAATCAATGCTTAATTAGCCCTGTTTATGAGCACCCTGTCCCATATTAACATCTAACAGTCCCCGGACAACAGACATAAGTATAGACAAACACACACATTTTTTTAAGTAAAGAGGGCAAGACAAATACAGTATATGTGTAGAGTCAGATGAGCAAACAAAAACACAAACAAACTTGTACAAGAAGCTTCACTGATAGCACAGATAACAGATCTAAAATATTTTTTGAATTGAGAAATTCACAGACCAAACAAATAAAAGCTTCTCAAACAAAAGTAACTTGACATGAAAATAAACATGAAACTTTCTCCATACAACATTCAAGGATGAAGAGGCAACTCCACACAAACAAGAACACACAGAGTGATACATGTTTACACACACACACACCTTACAAATAATGCAACTTACTTCCAGTTGGGATCAAGTCTCTGTCAGGAATGAAGAGTTTATACCCATAATGCTTTTCCAGAACATCTGGCAGAATCTCCAAAGCAAAACGTTCTTCCTCTCTAGTTTCCTGACTCCACTGGTCTGGATCCACTTTAGTGTAGGACACGTACGCATCATAGTCTTTATTTTCTTAAAACACAAACAGAATGGAGACTTAAAATTAAACAGTTCTTCGCCACACTAAGCATTCATAACTTGTAACAGAAGCAATATTTCTGATCCTGAGCAGGAGCTACATGATTCCCTTTACACCGTCACACATCTTAGCTGTGTTCATGAAGGATTTGTATCTCAAAAGACTTGAATTTGGGGCAGTGCCTAAAACATGAAATATATTCACAAACCTCTGCCACTTAATTATGAAAGAGATTCATTATGAAAAGCAGCTTTAGGTAACAGGCTTTAAAATGACAGGTGTTATCTTCACTTTATTTACCCGTGTGGATGAAATTCACTATGAGTAACTCTGCCTGCGTGTCTATGAGGAAGGGTCATGCTCAGTATTGGCTGTCCACTACAAATGGACTAACCCTGATTCCTGAACCCTGAACTTTGAGCAAATGGAAAATCCTGATTGTTTATGAGGATTATGGTTTCATTATTTATTCTTATTTATTTATGCAATCAGCCTATATCTGAGGGACACAATGATAACAAAACTAAAAATATCTAACATATCTTTCTTTGGACATGTTAATGTTAATAAAAATATGTAAAAATATGTTAATAAAAATATGTTAAAAAAAATATGTTAATAAAAACATTGGTTATTGGTCAATAATTTGACCAAATGTTCGCCAATAAAGCATTTTAATGCCTCATGCCTCTTCGTTGATTCATTTATTGTGAAGGAAAAACTGCAAGTAATAAACTGATCCACCATTATGACTCAAGAATAGAAATTTAATGAATTTGTCTTTTTTTAAGGTGTACTATCTGGATTGTTAGAACTTCTTTATAATATTTCTTACCTCCATCCACATCCTCACTGCCAAAGTGATTTCTGTAGAAGATCATAAGTTCAATTCTGTAACACTTATACAGGGACACCAAAAATATCAACATCAGCAGAATGGCTCCCAAACCTCCAGCCAACTCTGCCGTATACATGAGCTCTGCTGAGAGAGAGAAACAGAGAGAGAGACAGTTAGAATACGCTCAACAAACACTCACTCTGTCAATGAACAAAGTGATGAGGTTAGATGTCTGTCCCTCAGTTCAGGATACCTGACACTGTTCATTCCTTTATTTCAAACAAATGCAAAGGAACAAACCTTTCCTTTATTCCTCTGTGTGTGTGTGTGTGTGTGTGTGTGTGTGTGTGTGTGTGTGTGTGTGTGTGTGTGTGTGTGTGTGTGTGTGTCTGTGTGTGTGTGTCTGTGTGTGTGTGCGAGCATGTGCCTGCATGCGTGTCAGTGGGCATGTTTAGCTATACTAAATTCAACTGAGAATTCGCTGCTGCGATGTTAAATGCACAAGGATCATTGGTGGTCATCAGTGGTGGATGAAGATGAATGCTCTGTAAATGGGCAGAGCTCATGCTGCGACAGACCTGACAGACCCAGCAGAAGCAAGTCTTGTGCTCTAGTGTCATGTCAGGTCTGCATCAGCAGATGTGTTCAATGGTGACATTTGATTGTGTCAGAGTGGAGATGGCGGGTGCAAACGTGTGTTTGTGTTCAACATTCTGGAATGAAAGACAGAGGTGAGGGAACGGCTTCATTGACACAACAGATGCACCGGCTGTGGCTGCTGAGATGTGGAGCAAGGCTTTTTTCAACTCCTTGAACTCTCAATGTGTCCGTGAGATGGACATTGTATCAGACAAATGTACCAGGAACAAATGTATCTCATGTGGAATTCCTGCATTCAGTCATTTATGGATCAACTTCTGTTCGAAGAGACCAAACACAGGGTGAGAAAGGCATCAAAATACACATACACACACAGACACACAGTGAAAAGGAAAGAAGTTGTGTGAGAGTATAACGAGGTGAGTGAGGGAAACAGACAACAGATTCTTTTAAATTGGCCTCAACATCTTCAACCAGAGACAGAGCAGCACCAGCAGGCATCATTAATAAATTACTAAAAGCACTGATTGTGATCGTGATTATCAAAAGATCAAGAGAGTAGGAGACACACAAAAGTGTCTTCTCATTGGTCCACAGGAGGTTTCTGCCCCCCACCTCCCCAACGCTTCAGCTTGGACCGTCATACAAATTATTTGGGACATTTTGGGTATGGCAGTGGTGGCTGAGAAGACATATGAGTCCATTCATAATTCTGTTTGGAATCCTTACAATTGATGTAAACTATGACACATCCATTTCATACTTTTTCAGAGAAATAAGTATTCTCAGTGACAGTTATTTACAGTTAATTCAGTTGTTAATTTACAAATCAATGCATGCAAGACAGTTAAATCTTTTTCCATCTTGTTTGAAATCTATGTGTTCAGAACATTGCCAAATGTATTCTGGTATTGATTTGGAAAGTGAGAAATGTATTGTTAAAATTTTAAAGACACTGTTCTAACTGTGTGCTTTAGATTATTCAATTGAGTTCCAAAGGGGAATGAAGGGTGGGCTACACTACATGTAGAGTCTTCATCCAGCAAGACAACTACAACTGCAGCGCGGCCCGAGAGAGAGACAAAAGCGGATTGACCGAGTTCTTAGTTTCTGGCACAGAGTGGCAGAAGACATACAGACACATTTGCGACAAGGTTAAGCTCTGGCGAGCAGACTTTCACTTCAAGGTTCCTTCATCTGCGTGTTTCAGATTTTAGGACCCTTTTGGTGTTTCGGCAAATCAGACTCCCACAGATCTTCATGTTCAAGGCTGTTAGGCTCCTTTTCCCAATGTAATATTACCCAGCACAAACAGTGGAAACATCCACACCATCGGGCTGCTCACTCGACCACATGGAGGGTTAGGGTTGGGGGGGGGTACTCTGGGTTCGGGAGGGTACTCTGGGTCAGGTGGGGGGTACTCTGGGTTCGGGGGGGGGGGGGGGGGTTCGGGGGGTACTCTGGGTTTGGGAGGGGTTCGGGAGGGTACTCTGTGTTCGGGGGGGGGGGGGGAGTTGGGGGGGGTACTCTGGGTTCGGGCCGATCTGCCCCCAGACAGCGCGCCAAACACGCATTAAACCTTACCCACTCTAATTGTATGTAAGTGTGAACTCAGATAATAAACCAAAAACATCATATCTCAATTCCTGAAATTCAGGCCTTTTTGAATATCAGAAAGGATATTGGTTACCACAGCCTAACCAGCCTGACCAACCATAACTGGATTTTACTGTAAAATAACTTTAACATCGAGTTGTTTTCATCAAAACTGAAATGCAGGTTAATTTACAACAATGAATGAATGAATTGAAGTCTATGGAACTGGTGGACGCTGTCGGTAGCAGCGGTGTGTGCTGTACATTCATAGAAAACAATGGTTTCAAATGTTAGCATCTGGTGCACAATCCTCTTACAGTTTTTCTGAATCGCTAAAACACTAAACCTCATTCTTTGAACCAAATTCTCAAAGGCCTAAACCAGATTGTTGAAAAAATCACTCTTTCTGTAAAACCTTAAAACATTCTCATTCACTTAAACACATTTCGCCACAGATATGCACTTTTGTTGCAAAACGCTACACACAGACATGCAAAGGTTAAACACAACACAGTTGTCATTGTTTACACACAGTGACTCAAAATTGTTCACACTTATTTATAATGATGTGATCAAACCAACTGTACAATTTAAACCAGTTCAGAGTGCACAGGGGACACAGGAGCAGTGAATGATGATATGAACACTAGATGGAAACAATCTGAGAGGCAGAGGCGGATATGTACGTGTAAGAGGATGAGGACGAGGAAGGTGTGTCAAGGCTGGATCAGCACACTGGAAGGTTTTTCCCTTTGCCTGGCAAGAGACTACATTGCCTGTGATGTGGACAAAGTCCTCAGGCCGGACCCAACCTGAAGATGTTATGCCGAATTTGTTTAGTTTGCTATGATATCCTTTTTTTTTCAGTAATTGCATGCTTCGGATGTTGTTCTCCATTTTTTGATGTAGAGTCTAAGGAATGATCTGTAGTGTTTATAATATTGACTGGTTGGGTGTATAATCTAAAAGTATTATTTGATTTTGAGCACAGATAAAATTGTTTGATTTTTCCACAAGAGTCAGATCTTCTCTGAAAGTAGTTTGAAGATTTGGCTTTGTGTTTAAGTTTTTGAGATAGGTGTTTTAGCAATTCAGAAAAACTGTAAGTCTCTTACCCCTCTTGCTGAGCTGGATGTTGGCTTGTCGTCTTCCGTGGCCATTTTCCACATAACATGAATAGTTTCCCAGGTCGCTCTCCTCCACGGCATCTATTGTCAGTGAGATGGACACTTCCTGCTCACCCAAGTGCTCCCGAATAGTTCTGGAATGGTGGAGAGAAGAAGATGGTCAACAACCATCTATAATTTAAAGTTCTGTCATGACAGCTCTCGGCGTGATTGGCATGGTAATGGGTATGACAATGTTGTATGTTTGGTCTTGGAGGAATAGATCTGCTACGCTGCTGCTGTTATTGCTGTTGCGGCAGAGCAAGTATGGGACTTGCTACTGCCAATACATACACGACACGCTGCTGTGAGCAAGTAAGACATGCTCCTGCTGTACAATACAGCATACATGAATTATACCCATTGCAGATCGATACAGGTGGAGCTGAAGAAGGTGGAGGGTTTCTGAAAGTGTGCTGCACTGCTAAGGCAAATGATCTTGTGAAATATTTAAACAGCCTGTCATTCAGACTGTGTTTGCTTGTCTGATTGATATTTGGCTGTATTTATTACTGATGGATTAAATGATAATATATGAGAATCAGATATTCAATGCAATATATCAGACTGTATTAATATATTGTCTGGCTGTTCTTTGGTCACATTTAATTCTGAGGAAGTAAATATTGAAAAAGCCATCTAAAAAATATGGACTTTGAGAGTACCGCCTCCGAGCACTTCTCTCATTATGATAAAGCATGGTGACTCGTGCTGTGGCCAGATTACAGCTACACTGCCCTCCTTGAGGATCTCCATGACGTTAACTCGTGCATGGGGAAAACCTTATTCTTCATGCATCGTTGTGCCCTCGACGTCAATCTATTAGACTATTGTGTGTGCAGGGGCATGTGGTTCACGATGATGCGCCAGTCCGAAGAGACGCTCGCGGGCTATCTCTTCTCTGGGGCTCATCGTCATTTAAGAGGTCAGCACTCCTCACTAACTTGTGTATAATAACATCGCTGGTGGGGGTGAGACTGGTCCTGCTCTGCACACTATGGCAGTTTTGCAGGCATATCAAGCTGATTTGCTTTGGGGGATGAAGCTTACCAATTCCGGGTCCTTCCATTCGACCTAGCCATGTTACATAGATGATTGGTTCATACTCCCCCAGTCTCAAGAGCTTGCGCTTCTTCTCTATATGGGGCTGAGTTGCAACGCCAAGAAAACCGTTCAGTCTCCTCCCCCCAGGGAAACGTGCTTGGGGGTTAAATGGGACTCTGTCACCATCGGGGGAACAACTGTCCCCCGCTTGTGTCAAGACCATTTTTAAACACCCTAAAGCAACATCTGGCTAGGTCAGGACATTACATAAGTCTCATGGCAGCTGCGTCCACAGGGATCCCTCTGGGCCATTTGCACATGAGACCACTTTAGTTGTGGCTCAAAATCACTATACAATCCCCAAGGGCAAATAAAGGCAAGAGCACACGCTGAGTGCTTTGTGTCCTTTCTAAAAATGTTTATGATAAGTCACGTGTTGAACATTTCGTGTACTTTCTAAAATCCATGTTTATGGTAAGGGTTACGCGCTGTGGCTTCGTTCCCTTTCTACGTGGTTCAGACCCCGGTTCCTCACCTTGGGTCCCACTCTTGGTGCGTCTTGCAGTCGCAGAATGCTAACAACAGACGCCTCCCTGTTGGGCTGGGTAGCGGTCTTAAGTGGTCGTCCAGCCCAGGGGATCTGGGTAGGCATCATCTTGACTGGCAAATCAATTGTCTTAAGTTGATGGAATATGTATTTCTGGCCCCAAAATACTTTCTCCCTCAGTTGAGAGGCTGTCCTAGTGCGGGGGGACAACACAGCTGCAGTCTCTTACATAATCACCAGGGAGGTCTGCACTAACGCAATCTGAACAGAATAGCGAGGCAGATTTTATCTGGGCCCAGGAGAAGTTCCTGTCACTCAGAGCAGTGTACATTCCAGTGCATCTGAATGTGGGAGCGGATTTACTGTCCAGACAGAAATTACACACGGGGAAATGGAAACTCCACCCAGATGTAGTAAAACAGATCTGGACCAGATTTTACGAAGCAGAGGTGGACCTCTTCGCCTCCCAACAGACAGCCCAATGTCCGCTCTACTCTCTGAGTCACCCAGCCCCCCTGGATTTGGACGCGATGGTGCACTCATGGCCCAAAATGCGCCTGTATGCATTTCTTCCAGTGGCTCTGCTCCTGGGAGTTCTAGCCAGAGTTCGCCAGTAAGGGTCTTGCCTCTAACTGATAGCGCTGCTTTGGCCGAACAGAGTATGGTTCTCGGAGATAATATCTCTCCTCGACGGCTCGCCATGGCGATTCTGAAGAGGAGGGACCTTCTGTCCCAGGCGGATGGCATGATATTCCATCCTAGGCCCTGTGGGACCTTCATGCTTGGCCCCTGATGGGTACCAACTGAGGGACACTGGGCTTTCACCTGCCGTTATTGAGACTATTGTAAGTGCTAGGGCTTCCTCCACTAGAAAGAGTTATGCCAACAAATGGGGTGTCATTCAAAGGTGGTGTGTTGTACATAATGCAGATCCAGTCAACTGCCAGATTGCTTCAGTTTTTGGATTTCCTGCAGGAAAAATTATCAACAGGCACATGCCCCGCCACTCTCAAGGTTTATGTGGCCACTGTTTCGGCTTGCCACGCCTTGGTGGACGGGGTGCCACCCGGGAGACATCCTCTGCTCGCTCACTTCATTCTTGGGGCCAGATGACTGAGGCCTCCCGTAAGAACCAAGATCCCTTCATGGGACTTAGCTATATAGTCCTCGAGGGTCTAGTTGAGACCCCCTTTGAACCTCTAGAGTCAGCGTGTGACAAACTTCTGACCCTAAATATGTTTTTTCTTATGGCTATAACCTCTCTAAAAAGAATCTGGGACATGCAGGCTCTGTCAATATCGCCATCCTGCTTTCACCAGGAATGGTGAAAGTGATTTTGCATACTCATCCTGATTACCTGCCTAAGGTACCTTTCTCGGCTGTACATCCGGTCTCTCTTGAGGCCTTCTGCCCTCCGCCGTTCACAACGCCGGAGCAGGAGAGATCTCACAGACTGTGTCCAGTCCGTGCTCTTCAAACTTACGTCCACCGCACCAGCCAGTGGCGTAAATCAGAGCAACTGTTCATTTGTAATGGGGGCAGCAACAAGGGTGCTGCCGCCACCAAACAGACCATGTCACATTGGGTCAGGGATGCTATTGCTCTTGCCTATGAGGCATGCGGCCAAGCTTCACCAATGGGTCTAAGGGCTCACTCCACCAGAGGGGTCGCCTCCTCTGCTGCCTTGGCAAGAGGTTGTCCTCTTGCAATATGTTTGTGATGCAGCAGCCTGGTCCTCTCCGCACACATTAATAACAATTTTATAGTTTGGATGTTCATGCCACTCCGGGCTCTCACGTCCTTGAGTCGACATCACAAGCTAATGTCTAGGGCTTTCCTGCGTTCTTGTGAGCACACCCACCCAACCGTAAGGAGTCCAGACACCTTCAAGCACGGCGGCGTGGGCATTCTCTTTCCCAATGGATTAGGCTAGGATTAGGTACATGAGTGAATACGTGAGTGTCCTCAAGTACTAGTTTTAGTGTGTAAGCATTTTTTTTTAAAAACTGTCAAAGTTTGACATTTGTAAAAACCTAGTTTCTATTTGAATGCTTGTGCATAGTTATGTGTATAGAAATGTGTTATAAGTATCAGGAATGTAACTTAGCAATTGAGGAAATTATTGATAACCACAACCAGTCATCAGACATAGTGACACACGGAAAAAAGTGAAAATCAGACATTGACATTATGATTAACTAAAGCTCATCCATCATAAAACACAGATGACTACCAAGCACTATGGGGAAGAAAAAATAACAGGGCTTGGAAGAGAAAAGAAGTGTCTTTTCTTTGCAGCTGCCATGGAAACTATGTCTGCAGAGAGAGAGAGGATGATGGGGAATTCATATCATTAAATAAACATAGTTTCTGTTCTTGTTCAAGAAGAATAAGGTGATGTTCTGCCCTCTTTCATGTTTGTGGATGTTTCAAACCATTACAGTGATGTCAGAACTGATGAGTGTCCGTCCAGCGGGTCAGTAACCACAGGCGCCCGCCGACACTAATCAGACTAATTACTGTGTTTGTAGTGGAGCTGCAAGACCCAAACCTAGTGGATCTCAGGTACAGATTCAGAAATGAAATTCTGCTGTCATTGCTGTCAGCTCTTCTCTATTAGCAGGCTGTGAATTGTTCACCCACAGCATTTAGCAATGTACCGTATTAATACTGTAAAGGGCTCTTGGCTAATTCTGATGGCCATAGTCAGTGGAGCTCACTGGACTTTAATTGTCGCGAGAGTTGCATACGGACTGTATTATGATGTTCATTGTGTGTTTGTATTCTGAAACATATTCCGAAACCTTATAATGAGTCTCATTTTTGCTACTCTGCAGCTCAGTACATGAACTGACTTACAGTAACAGGCAGTCCAGACTTTCCATTAACCACTCACAAATGTTTAAAATAAAACTCCTAGTTTGAGTTCTAGTTTAGGTGAGGCCAGATTCAGTCATCTGCTTTGACCCTGACACTCATCATGATGTGATTAAGATTGCATATGCCTAAACTGCATAATTAATGGAGTCAATGAAATTTAGATGGAGATTACAAGAGAAAGAAGCTTTTCTGCTCATCTCGATCCAGAAAGGAAATGAAAGGAATTATCATCTCGATAAATGAATGGAAGTGGTGTCATTGGTATAAACTACTTACTTAATTTCACTTTCTCTGATTCGTCCTTCGTCCAGATCCTCAATGAACTTCTCTCCCTTCATCCAGTAGATGAGAGGACTCGCATCGCCGATGTAACCGAAGAACGCCCGGCAGGTCAGGTTCACCGGGCTGCCTGCAAGAGAAGTCCATGTATGTGTAATATCTGTGAAAAATAGGTAAGGGAAACTGAGCCTGGCCTGTTGATGGTTGTTTTTCTTTGGTCTCTTTCGAGGAACAGAAATGAGTTTAGACTGTAATGTCCTTCTGTAGATACTATACGCTTTAACAGAAATACAGAGATGCTGTAAAGTCCTGACTCAGTGATTTGTTTCTAAACCTCAGACAGAATTAAAAACTGATGCTAATGAGAATCTCCTGTTCTGCACATTGTGAAAATGAAAAGTCTATGAGAGAATAATGAGCACAGTCCTGAGACTCACAACAGGCTGAAATCTTGACAGAATGGCAAATACTGGTGTTTTATTTCTGGCCACTGGAGGCCACTGTGGTTCCACCTCTAACACATGACAGATCGAAATGGCACAAATCTAGCTTCAGCAGACACGTATTAGGGCAAATACTTCAGTGTTTTTTTACCGTCGCACACACAGTCCAAACCATCTGATGCACAGGGATTCAGGAAGAAGAGCACAGGTCAACATGTGCCATTACCCAGCTATGTTTCCTATCTATAAAACAAAATATACTGAAATAAAGCTAGCTTTATGTATTTATCTCTTTCTAAATAGCTATTTTAGATTTGGTTTGATACTGTATTAGGAAACAGACTTGATTCTGTCCCTAGCTTAATTTGTCTTGTGTTTATGTTCGTCAGTGGGGGACAAAATTAAAATGTCAAGTCATGATTTCATTTTGTAAACAACTTATAATTGAAAAGTGGGTGCTTCCAGAAAAATCTGCATACCATTTTATTTCTGAGAAGCTTCTTGAGCAAGATGTCGGTATGTCGAATTAAACTGAAAGGCACCATTAAAGACAAATGTTTTCAAAGTTTACCCCTTTAGCCTGAGATGGTTCTCCTGTCCTGAGCACGATTAGCTAACCCTAACCCTAATGTACTATACTCACCATGCTCAGGATGGTTCAGTAAAACCATGACCATTATAGTGTACTGTGTATGGCTGTGTTTGTGTATGAATTGGGAAACCAGTGCAAGCACATCTTAGTTAATCGGCTCTCTATGGTGTGTTAATTGTGTTTTGTCTGTGCTGGCCTCTATTCATCCAGATCCAGCGGAGAGGATCATCCAGACGGCTGAAAGCTGCTCTGCTCATTAAAACGCTGTTGGGAGCATTTGAGCCTTCATAATGCCATAACTGACCTCCTGTGTCAAAACCAATTTAGAGAGAAGGACAGAGAGAGAGTGAATGAATGAATGAATGAATGAAGTAATTTCAGAGTCAGTCCCAGAAGATTCTCTCTTTACCCTCATTCACCCTAACGAGGGAAAACAACCACAGAACCTTATCGAATCGACCTTGTCACTTTCTAGATGAATAAGTGTACAAGGCACATGTAAGCTCCGTTGTGGTCAGGTGATGGCATATGTTCCCAAATCCTTCTGCTCGTTTGGTCAAGTCTCTCTCTTTCTCCCTCCGAGTAGTTCAATAGGAACTTTTGTTCCGGCCGATGTGAAGCCACAGCAACCAGTCGAGTGAAGACCGAACACTGACCCGAACCCTGTGTGTTGGGCAAAAGCCATTACTGATAAAGACAGACATGAAAGAGAGAGACAGAAAGAACATCACCCAAGTCATAACAGGGTTTCTGAATTCAAACACTGACTCAAATGTCCCCATCACACAGATCAGGTGTACTTTAGGTTTAGTGCTATCTGCAACTTTCAGCCTGTTTCAGTCTAAAATTCATCAACACATGGAGGAAAAGGATGCTGGTCAAGCCGAGTCACAGAGAGTTGGAACAAGAGTTGGCCGTACTTGGAGAAATGTTACTGCTCTCCTCATATTAGTGCTGTGTTTTCAAGCACCTACAGGGAAAGGTGATTTTAAACATAAAACGTGAAACCATATTACTATCAAATCAAACCTTAATTAACAGCAATGCTGTGCAGATATGTGAAGAGCACACTATGGATTCATAAACAGAAGTCAAGAGTTAATAAAAGTCAAGGTACAAATGTGAAGTTGCATTTCAAATAGATTTCCTGACACCTGAAGCCACATGTATAGCACTAACCCTGTACAGCATTCAGATGATTTTAATTGTTATTTACATAAACAATCACACACACACCTGTACTCACTTATCATATTGATAAGTACTAGGTAGGATTTAGTCAAGTGGAGACCATATTCAAGGGGCGTGACTGGTTAATGTATTAGACTGATTAATGTATTAGATTGGCTAATGTATTAGACTTGTTAGTGTTATAGACTGATTAATGTATTAGACTGGTTAGTGTATTAGACTGGTTAATGTATTAGACTGGTTGATGTATTAGACTGGTTAATGTATTAGACTGGTTAATGTATTAGTGCAGTGGATTTAGAGGGTGGATCAACGCCTGCTGATTTAAAAGTGGAGATGGACGTCATTTAAAACTAAACATTGCCACAAACTTAGGGAAAACTAATCTTTAATGCTACCATAATTTCTTTTTAATTCATGAATTATATTGCTTTTATTTAATTAAACTGTTTAAATGTTAAAGGATTTCAGAGATAAAGACTCTGCCACTGATGTGGAATCAGCTTCTCTCGTCTCACTGGGCATTAAGGTATTGATTTGGGGTGTGGAACAGTTCCTACAGCAGCAGTTAGGGGCAACGCTGTCCCAGAACAGCTTTCAGATATCCCTATCGTACTGACAATCGACTATTTCCATATGAACACATCACACCTGTGGCCAGGTGAAGGCTAACCATCGTCCATCTACACCTGCTTTCACAATAATTCATTTATGTGATGTTCCTCTGTCGCTACACAAACACTGCCCATGATACCACCCCATTTACTGTGGTTTTGTGCAGATGTGGTTGTGTCAGTTTGTACATGTTTTCCTGTGATATTTCTACAACAATTTAATTCCACTAACAACCATCCCTGGATTAGTGGCCTTTCACTTTATTACTCTACTTTATGTCTGTCCTAGGCGGGAGTTTAAGAATTCAGATTGTACTTCCTAAAAAATAGCTTGTCTTAAAACCATGAGCACTTAGGCCTCTCTCAATCTATTTAATTAAAACAATACTATAAATTACAAGCAATTCTATCAGGGTGAAGGTAAACCGAGAGGAAGCTAAATTATGACCTTGTGGTGCAGGAGCCTTTTCAGCCGTAGAGCATAAATCCCTGACAGGAAGTGCTGACATGTCATTCACTGGTGTTTCCTCCCGAGTGCTGCGCACAGAAGGAGCGAACAGGAAGAGGTTTCACGGCCGAGAGGATCTGGAGATCGCCTAATGACTTGCGCCCTGCTAAACACATGCTGTTGTTTGACTCCAACAGGTAAAGGTGAGGTCACATCAGTCTGTGTACTTGCTGAAACTCAAGAAGCCTTTCATCACACATTTCGCTCCACTTTCTCTCCCTCTCTGCATGTCCCACTCACACACGGTCCTCTCTGTCAGCATCATCCTGTCTCTGGAGAGGCAGATTCAAGCATGATTGGCGGAGGACACTTCTATTAGACTGGACAAATTCGCTTCTGATGAGCACAAGACAGAGAGAAGAAGTGTTTGCTTTAGTGCAGTGTGTGTATACGTGTGGCTGAATGAGTCACTCAGTGTGGGTCTCTGACGTGAGTCCCGAGAGCGCCACAATGCACTTCTTCTGTACGTCACCAGTTCTCGCGCATGCGTCGAGGCGCTCTCGGGACTCACGTCAGGGGCCACTCTGGAGAAAACGAATAGCTGAATAAAGTCGTTATTTTTGTTGTTTTTTTGCAGAAAAAGTATTCTCGTCGCTTGAAAAAGTTATGGTTAAACCACTGTAGTCACTTGGGCTATTTAAACATTTTCTTCACTGACTTTCTGGGCCAGCAAGTTTCAATCCCTTAGAAGCCTATGGAGGAGTGAGACAGCTCTCAGATCAAAATCAAAATCAAATTTTTCTAAATCAAAATCAAAAATATCTTCATTTGTGTTCCGAAGATTGGGATTTCCAAAGGGTTGGCACAACATTAGGGTGAGTAATTACTGACAGAATTTTAACTTTTGGGTGAACCATCCCTTTAATTAGATTTAAAATAAATAACTATGTACACTACCAGTGGACTAGCCTACAAAAAAATTCAGATACAAAATTCAGATACTCAGAATTAGGAACATATTTGTTTTCTTTATAAATCAATATTTTCAAACAATGTAAGTTTACAAGACAGTATTTAAAACTGTGTGAAAAGGTATTTAATAGGCTACTCAATCAAAATAATAAACACATCTACAAGCCAATTATACTTAGAATACTTAAGTATATCTCGATCAAAAGAACGAGTACAAGGTACAAGTATAGGCCAAATATACTTATACTTATCTGTCAATAAGTCAAGTATACTGAAGTGCATTTTTATGTATTCTGAGAAGTACAAAAAGTATATTTCTATGTACATAAAAATTAGACTGATAGTATACTTATTTTTAGTTAAAGCTACACTGTGTGATTTTTACCCCCATCTAGCGGTGAAAAGGTATATGACCATCCAGTGAATATTAGTTTCTGTTCCTCTCAATTTCGATTTCGTTTTAACTCCTACGGTGGCCAATGTAGTCCAAGATTAACATGGCTTCCAGTTCGACCTCCTCGACACGGTGCCATTGAGTGTTAAAACACGAAAGGCGAAGCTTGATGTCCCTCTTTGGCTAATGTACTTTCAAGATGGAGGGGCAACATGGCGGCCGACATTAGAACCCCTCACCCGTATGTATTTTCAATGGCATATTATACACTCACGAGAATACTTTATTACTTGAACGAAGTAAATATACATTAATGAGCACATATATTTTTGAAAGAACTAAGTGTTTTTAGCTAAGAATAAACTAAAAAAGTTACACAGTGTAGCTTTAATAATTAAGTTAAATAAAAAAGTATAATAATAGCACACTTGAATAAATGTCTTTTTCATAAGGAAATCTGCACTCATCACCTCTTTCCTCTGTTAGGGTTAGGCACAGAACACACACTCAGATACTAAATATGGGAACTTTCAGAAAAACAAAGCGGCCGTATGGAGGTCATGATGTTCATCTCTGGTGGGTGACGGCTGAAATCTCTCACTATAAGAACATTTTTCATTTTTATCCTTCAGCTGTATGTGTGTATGTAAGAGAACATACAGCAGTGTGCAAAAAGCACATTAGATGCTTCTTTTTCTTCCTGATATCCCTGATATCAATAATTAAATTGTCACTAGTTGAAATGTCTATTGTTGATATCAACAATTGAACTGCTACTAGTAAAAAATTTCATTTTTGATATTTGAAAATGTATTTCTGATATCAATATTATTTCAGATATCTAAAATGGCTTTCTTACTAGTAACAATCACATTCATGATATCAGAAATGAACATTGTCACTAGTGAACATTTAATTATTGATATCAAAAATGACCATCGTTACTAGTGACAATTTAATTATTGATATCAAAAATGAACATCGTTACTAGTATATTGTTGATATCAAGAAAAGACATTTCAACTAGTGACAATTTAATTATTGATATAAAAAATAAAGGTTTTTACTAGTAAGAATTGTATTTCTGATATGTGAAATTGGAATTTCAACTAGTAAGAAATAAATTCTTGATAGTAACAATTGATTTTGAATGGCAGCCTATGGAGTCATTTCACAAGTGAAAATACAATTACAGATATCAAGTATAGTTTTTAGTGAAAATGTAATTGTGGATATCAAGAATTAGCATTGTTACTAGTGGAAATGTAATTTCTGATATCAAAAATGGACATTGTTACTAGTAGAAATCTAATTCCAGTCTTTTCACTTTAACTAGTGAAAATTCAATTGTTGATATCAAAAATTCATATCCTGGAAATTAATAAAAGTTAAAATGGCTTGCCGTACTGAACACCTGAACAGATCTGAATGCTGGAGAACACTGAACCTTCACACAAAGGTTTCCTAGGCAACCCTGCTTAGGTTAGTCAAGTGGAAGAACAATAGAAGCAGCTTGGCTTCTTACACATAAAAGGATTAATTATTACCCGCCGTCCCCCAAGACCAGAAACAGAAGGACTGAGAAGAGCGCCGAGTGCAAGAAAGGCCGGAATAAATGCTCCCGCCACAACGACTCAACAGGATTCCAAACATGACTGACTTCCAAACTGACAAAAGAAAACAGCCTCCCAAACATTAGCATAAATCGTGCTAATCAACAATTAGAGTGTTTCTGCTGCGATCACAGACGTGTGTAGGGTGTGTGCGCTCCCTGTGTTAGCACTGAGGCTCTTCACTCAGTCATCTTCGGCTTCTCTGGCCCGTGTGAGAGACTGGGTTAGGAGGAGTGCACACAGAGGGATATTAATATCTGTCACACTCTAGGGTTGAACATTACACCACTGTCCTCAGCGCAGCATCGAGACACAAATAAAAACAACACTCAAATCATTCTGAAACATTGAGTTAGTTCAACTTCATATTAGGACTCCAAGTCTAACTTGATAAAGATCCTGTCAAAAAAAGGATTTCAATTAAAACAGGGCTAATGTCTCATTGTGTCTAGTCACTAATGTCTCAAGTTTAGACACGTCGACCTCTCTCCTATGGAACTGCAGACGTTATCCCACAGCCCACATGCATTAGGGGTCAGGACACAGCAGAACACCTGTGTCCCTGGATAATGACGCTTGTTGCTGCAAAATATGTCACGACAGTAATTTGGTTGAGCGGGGCTTCGGCAGCTCTGCGTGGCAAAGGTCAGACAAAAGAAACAAATCTGCTGGCCTGAACCTCAGGAGAGTCTCTGTAGCACTGCGTCTCACAGAGACATGAACACCAAAGGGAAAACTTCTCTGTATGACCATCTCTAAATTAAGGCACTTTTTTATGCTGTACAGAACCGTCTACCACCTACCATACATAGCATGCACTGCTTTACGAATGTCTAAATGTTAGCAAACTACACAAATATACAGGCTTAAAGAGCTTAAAGCCTGTTCATACATTGATCTCCTTACTAGTTGTTAATACTGGACCTGTGGAGATTTTGTATGTCTCTCTTATTTAACACACCTGATTCAGATCACAATTGAGACTCATGCAGATCACATGTTCTTCCAAAAGGCAAATTAACTTAGACTTTACCCAGGACTCCCAGACTGGTGACCATTTCACGTCAGGGAGATTTGAATGGCAGCATAAATGAACAAGCACCTAGACCTGGCTAGGGTTATTGTTAGTAACATCACAGCACAGACGGAAAGTAACAGACCTAGCAAAAAACAACTAATAGCAATCACAGAGGGCTGCACAGATCCCAGAGCAGTCAAATCCGGTTGCCTACAAAGTTATCAAAGTTATCCCCTGTGGCTTTCTGAAAGCTGAACATTTTAAGACCAATGAAAATACAGTATCATCACTCGGAGCAGGTGGGTCCATTTACTGGGCCCTGATCAGGCAGCATCTTTTAATAGTGACCTTAAGGATCAGACACACAAGCACACTCGGTTGAGCTGGGAAAATAAAGCTCTTATACAACAAACTGTAACAACTTGAATGTTGAAGTAACTCCAGCTACAGTTACATCCCAGCCAGGGGCGGAACTAGACTCTCAGTACAGTGGGGGCGGAGCTAGACTCTCAGTACAGTGGGGGTGGAGCTAGACTCTCAGTACAGTGGGGGTGGAGCTAGAGTCTCAGTACAGTGGGGGCGGAGCTTCATCATGGGGCCCTCTGTTACCAAGTCATTTTAAAATTAAAACCGTAAAAAAATAAAGTAAAATATCTGATGAATGCATATGTAATAATGTGTCACTTGTTGAGCCAAGTAAGCTTATATGTTAAATAAAACACATAGACTACCTTGTTCTTTTCTTTTTTATGCGCCCGATTTATATTTTCTCTCCATTTTCGTAACTATTCTCTTCATTATACATTCGCACCTCACGCCACCCACTGTACTCCCTGGATAAATATTGTCTAATTTTTGGAAAAAATGAAAATCTATTTGAGAAAGAGACAGACAGAAGGGGATGCATTATGCATTTGGAGGTTATACTGTCAAACTGACTCAAGAAAGAAATAACGAGGTGAAATAAAGAGAGCGTGGCTCATTGGCTTGTCAATTCCCATGATGCAAGGCGGTAAATATGTTGTGTTAAAATTTGCTGATAAGTTTGCTGTTTGTCTGAAATGCAAAATGTATTTTCATAAATTTCATTTTTTTGTATGTGTCTGCTTAGAATGTTTTGTTACCTGGTTTTCTAAAATATAAAACAAAAGACAGTCTTTCTTTGTCACAATGTCTGGGTGATGTCCCCTGGGTAGCCACTAGAGGTCCTCTTCCCCCACAGGTGTCAGTCACTATTGGACTACAATCCCCATCACCCTTGTCGGACTCATTATTCATTATCACACTCAGCTGTTCCCACTCACCTTGTTAGTGTCTGTCTATTTATACCCTGTCTGTTTTATCACTTGTTCTGGAATCCCTGTATTTTGTCACCCGCTTCCCAGAGTCAGTCTTGGTTTGGTTTAGTGTTTATTTCTTGTTTTTGGACTGCTTACATGGACTTTGACCTTTTGCTCTTCCTGGATTATGATTACGGATTACCCAATAAACTGCACTTGGACTATTACCCTTTTTGTGTGCGTATCGTGACAGAAGGATTCCAGCAACATGTATAGATCCAGCAGTATGGGTTTTCGTATCTGTCCCCCAACCACTGGGAAGGAGAGGAGGGGACGATTTAGGAATTTAACAGCCCTACGTCAGCAGGGTCAGACGGTGGGTTGTCTGTCTCAGGCATTTTGGACGCTCTCGAGAGGCATGGGTTATAATGATGCTACCCTCAAGGATCTTTTTAACAGCTGCCTGGATGATCCTTTGCCTCGATGGGAGATGGAAGGGCTGGAGATCCTGGATTTTTGGGGGTTTTCCAGTTACCTACTACATCGGAGCCAGTGGGATGTACCAGAGCCTCGCCATGCCGACGCCGCCACTAATCCGGTGGTCCCGAGTCTGGTGGTCCCAGTTCTGGAGGTCTCGAGTCCGGTGGTCCCAGTTCCGGTGGTCCCGAAACGGAGGAGGAGAAGGAAGACTTCCTCCGTGACTATCCCGGTGGTCCCGAGTATGGTGGTCCCGAGTCCGGTGGTCCCAGTTCCGGTGGTCACATTGCCGGTGCTACCCGAGCGACACGTCCCGTCTGCCCAGCCAGAGAGTGTTCACGTCCCGTCTGCCCAGCCAGAGAGTGTTCACGTCCCGTCTGCCCAGCCAGAGAGTGTTCACGTCCCGTCTGCCCAGCCAGAGAGTGTTCACGTCCCGTCTGCCCAGCCAGAGAGTGTTCACGTCCCGTCTGCCCAGCCAGAGAGTGTTCACGTCCCGTCTGCCCAGCCAGAGAGTGTTCACGTCCCGTCTGCCCAGCCAGAGAGTGTTCACGTCCCGTCTGCCCAGCCAGAGAGTGTTCACGTCCCGTCTGCCCAGCCAGAGAGTGTTCACGTCCCGTCTGCCCAGCCAGAGAGTGTTCACGTCCCGTCTGCCCAGCCAGAGAGTGTTCACGTCCCGTCTGCCCAGCCAGAGAGTGTTCACGTCCCGTCTGCCCAGCCAGAGAGTGTTCACGTCCCGTCTGCCCAGCCAGAGAGTGTTCACGTCCCGTCTGCCCAGCCAGAGAGTGTTCACGTCCCGTCTGCCCAGCCAGAGAGTGTTCACGTCCCGTCTGCCCAGCCAGAGAGTGTTCACGTCCCGTCTGCCCAGCCAGAGAGTGTTCACGTCCCTTCTGCCCAGCCAGAGAGTGTTCACGTCCCGTCTGCCCAGCCAGAGAGTGTTCACGTCCCGTCTGCCCAGCCAGAGAGTGTTCACGTCCCGTCTGCCCAGCCAGAGAGTGTTCACGTCCCGTCTGCCCAGCCAGAGACTGTGCACGTCCCGGCTGCCCAGTCAGAGACGGTTCACGTCCCGTCTGCCCAGTTAGAGACAGATCGGGAGATGCCCATTAGACCTTTAGGGCCTGCTGTTCCCGAGCCGGAGCCAGTGCCAGTGTCTGTTCCCGAGCCGGAGCCATTGCCAGTGCCAGTGTCTGTTCCCGAGCCGGAGCCAGTGCCAGTGTCTGTTCCCGAGCCGGAGCCAGTGCCAGTGTCTGTTCCCGAGCCGGAGCCAGTGCCAGTGTCCGTTCCCGAGCCGGAGCCAGTGCCAGTGTCCGTTCCCGAGCCGGAGCCGGAGCCAGTTCCAGTGTCTGTTCCCGAGCCATGGCCGCCCGAGGGGTCCTCACCGCCGTGGCCGCCCGAGGGGTCCTCACCGCCGTGGCCGCCCGAGGGGTCCTCTCCGCCGTGGCCGCCTGAGGATAAGTCTCCACCCTGGCCGCCAGGTGGACTGTCGTCTCCGCCCGAGGAGAGGTCTCCGCCCTGGCCGTCTGCACAGCCGTCTCCGCCCTGGCCGCCCGAGGGGTCGTCTCCGCCCTGGCCGCCCGAGGGGTCGTCTCCGCCCTGGCCGCCCGAGGGGTCGTCTCCGCCCTGGTCGCCCGAGGGGTCGTCTCCGCCGTGGCCGCCCGAGGGGTCGTCTCCGGCGTGGCCGCCCGAGGGGTCGTCTCCGCCGTGGCCGCCCGAGGGGTCTTCTCCGTCGTGGCCGCCCGAGGGGTCTTCTCCGCCGTGGCCGCCCGAGGGGTCGTCTCCGCCGTGGCCACCCGAGGGGTCGTGGCCGCCCGAGGGGTCGTCTCCGCCGTGGCCGCCCGAGGGGTCGTCTCCGCCGTGGCCGCCCGAGGGGTCGTCTCCGCCGTGGCCGCCCGAGGGGTCGTCTCCGCCGTGGCCGCCCGAGGGGTCGTCTCCGCCGTGGCCGCCCGAGGGGTCTTCTCCGCCGTGGCCGCCCGAGGGGTCTTCGCCGCCGTGGCCGCCCGAGGGGTCTTCGCCGCCGTGGCCGTCCGAAGGTTCGTCTGCACCGCCTGATCCACCCTGCCCTGCCATCTTGCCGCAGTCTCCACAACTTCTTCTGCTCCATGGACCTGGCCCCCCATCCCCCCCCCATCCCCCCCCCCCCCCCCCCCCCCCCCCCGATCCTCCGCTGTTCCACCTCCCTCCTGGGCCTTTTTGTTTTGTTTCCAAGGAGCGTCTGGTAGCCGCTCCTTAGAGGGGGGGTAATGTCACAATGTCTGGGTGATGTCCCCTGGGTAGCCACTAGAGGTCCTCTTCCCCCACAGGTGTCAGTCACTATTGGACTACAATCCCCATCACCCTTGTCGGACTCATTATTCATTATCACACTCAGCTGTTCCCACTCACCTTGTTAGTGTCTGTATATTTATACCCTGTCTGTTTTATCACTTGTTCTGGAATCCCTGTATTTTGTCACCCGCTTCCCAGAGTCAGTCTTGGTTTGGTTTAGTGTTTATTTCTTGTTTTTGGACTGCTTACATGGACTTTGACCTTTTGCTCTTCCTGGATTATGATTATGGATTACCCAATAAACTGCACTTGGACTATTACCCTTTTTGTGTGCGTATCGTGACATTCTTGACCTGACTCCAAATGTTTCTTCAAATTTGACATAGTTTTTGTAGCTAGATAGCCATTTGTCCCACTAGCACAGAGTGTACGACAACCCTTTATATTGCCATCTTTAGCGGACACAAACTCAATAGTGACGGGTGATGCGGTGGTGACGCCTTCATGTGACATGTAGGGTGGCGCTGCCAATAAAGCACCTACAAGCTGTCACAAAATTGTCATATATGTCAAATATATGTAGAGACTTTAAGGATGAACCAAACACAAATTAATCAAATTAATCTCTCATGGGATTCATTCAAATGTGATTCAGCATTCCGGATCTGAACACCACATTCCAAAGTCACAAGACGGCTCCAAATTGTCTAGAAAACCCCCCAGAGAAGACTTTTATGACCCTGCAGGCCCCAGAGATAAGCCTAAACAGGAAAAACGTTGTCACTGTTTCATCCTTAAGCAAGACAAAGCTGCTCAGAAATGGTGAAACGAGGCCTGACCACCAAGGGGCCTGACCACCTTTGACCTCCCTCAGCATAACCACTGATGAGCAGGACAGAGATGTAAAACAGACCACGCTTTCATGGAACGTGAGAGACTTACACAGACTTTACATATCAAACCCATTAAAACTCACACAGAACAATGCTCAGTGGACTTATAATCAAACATCATAATTCTTGTTGTTCCTACAATTCATGTTTGTATTATGCTTAGATCACATATAAACCATGTAATTGTGATATAACTGTGTGTATGAATGAAAGAGTATTGTGCTTCCAATCAAAAGAATCGTATGCCCTTAATTCAAAAGATGGCTTGATTGAAATCTGTGTAAAATGTTTTGTATGATTATAATAATCTATAATGTTTAAACTGTGGTCTCTTGTTCTCTGCTAAGTGCTGGAACCCAAGCAGATCCCAGATAACGATAAGTAGGAACTAGATCCACCTCCTAAAATGATGCCATTGTCTCATTGGTCAGAATTCTCCAAAAGAGGTTGGGCTAACTTTTAAGTTAAAGACCCGAACAAAGGAGTTAGAACCAGTTCGGTTCAGTTCGGTTTTGAAGCAGTTCGGTTTTGAGTTCGGTTCGGTGTTGAATTAAGTTGGCGCCTCTCTCTAGCAACAGCAAGAGAGTGTTCCTGTTCATGCTTCTCTCTGAAAACAACAAAGAGTGTGTTCGCACGCTTCTATATCGACCAGACCAAATTAGACCAGCAGACAAATAACCCATCAAGATCGGGGTTAAAACAGCTCATTCAAGCCATCTAACTCGTCTTACTTTCATTTCTTCCTTTATTTTCTTTTTCGTTAAAAGTCTCAGTTCTAAGTTAAGTTTTGCTGCAAAGTTTCGTTTTAACGTTTCAACTGCAAAGCCTGCTTCAACTTCAAAGACTTCATTCATCCGCGCCAACACACCACGTGATTGGCCGCCCCAAGACGTCTCCAGGCACAGCCAGCCAAGCAACGGACGGGAAACCCCCTTTACGCCGAAAAGGGAATCCCAAAGCAACGCGAACGCAAGTACCTCCAGACTCTTAACTGAACTGGTGCATTAATACAAAATTGAATAACCTGCCTAAGAAACGATAGAAGGGTTAAATCAATGATTGATGGTTCGTTCAGGTCATGTCTTATAAGTGCATATAGAAACTTGGGATTTCACTATCTCACTCTTAAAACTCATTCTTTCCTCACTCTCTTTCTTTCTGCAACTTGTATGAATGCGTGTGCGTGTGTTTGTGTTAGATATTAGTTTTATGTTTTAGGATAATCAATAAAGTCTTGTTTATATTTGAAAAGATATTTGCCTTGTGTTGTGCTTGCACATTTAATGTCTTGTACTGTCGATCTAAAGTTACCTTGCTAATACATAGTGTTTCACTATAGATTGGATATTTCTATCTGTTGCCAAGGTTATAATTACGGCCCGTTCAAATGAACTCTAAACGAGTCATTTGCTCGGTTCCATAGTGATTCGGTCAAGATTCATTGCAAATCGATGAATCATTCCTTTTGAGCTAAATTGGCCTTCCGGCCCCCCTTAAATACATTTTATGTATATTATTATTGTGTCATTCGTTACATATAGCAAGGAGATATTTTAATTGTGTATTAATATACAAGTGTTTTATGTGTCAGTGTCGGCTGCAAAGATGAAGTTGACCATGCTGACTCGCGATCTTCAGTAGTGAACGCACCAGAGAGAAATGCACATTTCATACGGATTACATAAGCAGAGAACAGCCTGTCTTCTTTTGTTTTGAATTGTTCTGTTTAACAGTACACATTTCAAGGTTTCTATAGATATATTTCTCAGGTGTGTGAGGCAAGTAGGCCTACCTTATACGCTGAGTTTCGGTTCATTTATGACTCACAAGACGAGCTCCAGTTCACGCGCTGGCGCCTCCGTGTCGGGATTATCTATCGTCTGCTATATTTACTTCTTATTTATTACATCCAGGCAATTGGTTGATGAAAGATTGATTAAAATTAAGATACAATTAATACAAAACGAATTTGTTTGAAATGAATGAAAATGAATGAATGAATGAATTAATGAAAGGCTTTGTGCTTTATGCACACTAACGCGTTAGATTACTTGTTACTGAAAAAAGTGTTCAGATTAGAGTAATGCATTACTAAGTACTAAGTAACGCGTTGCCGGCATCACTGCTGGCGAGGGCCTGTTCCTGTCCAGTGACGCAAGATCGGCGGCATTTGAGGGGCCCTTAATTGTCACGGGCACTGGAGGCCGTACCCAAGCACACACGCTATCTCCGCCACTGATCCCAGCATTTTAGAGAAGCAATGGGCAATAATGGTTCTGTCTGTAGCAAGCAGAAACTCCCTGAGAGTTCAAGAAGTGCTACTGTAATACATTATACTGTAATATGTAAGCCGACCGGGAAAGGCTTCTATTTAAGACTAAATCACTTTAGCGCAACAGAAACTCACAAATAACCTTTACATTTTTGGGAAATTGTAAAATTGCTGCCTCTTTAGGGATAGAATTAGGGTGAGTTTCAAATTGTGGATGAGAATAAAACTACGTTTTCATCAGCATCCTCCAACGTTTCCATTCCTGGTTAAAACAAGCACAATGCCTCTGAGCAGGACAGAACGAGATTCCACCACTATTGTTAATAATTACAGTGCATTTTAAGCAAACATTTTCCATTTGCTCTTCATTTAATATAAATGCATGATTAAGAAAGTCTATCCAGCAAGTCAAGGAAAAAAGAACATTTAAAAATATATTTCAAGCACTTATATCAAGTTAACCTATTGGACAAACAAATATTCACTCTCATCTGACTCCATCTGTCTATTAGAATGCAATTTCTCTGCGTAATATTCTGTAAGATGGTTCCCTCTCTCTCTAATCCTTCACCCTCATTCTTCTTTAACGGAGGTATCAGGACTTTAAATAAGTTCCAAACACCCCCATCCCCTCTCAAGCTTGACATCTCCTCAGCACTTCCCCAATAAACACCCTCTCCATCTTATCTCCAACAGCCCATGCCTGCCCCATCACACACAGGAGGGCCACCGCTCTACAGCGCTAATCGCAGCGCTAATGCTGATTACAGCCGCGGCCTCAGTCCAGAGTCTTATCGCAGCTGCAGGGACACGCTAACCAGCCTGAGGACTGGCAGTTTCCTCCACCCGCTGGGTCTCGGCCCTGTTTATTTGCTTCTCTTCTAAAGTTCTTCTCTCCTCCCTCCTTCCCTGTCGCTCTCCCTCACCAAAGCAGCCCTAACCCTAGTGAGGTGTGATAGTGAATCGAGTCTTCGCACGGCAGCCGCTGCCTGTGTAAAGGGCTCCTAACTGGTCAGTTCTGCATTATTTAAAATGCACTCATTTGGGACTTGTGATGAAAATCCTGATAAATGAAGTCAAAGAAAAGAAGTAATAAAGGTAAGCAAATTAATTAAGCTTAACAATAGAGCTGTTAGAGCGCAGTAACACGTAGTAACACAAGCACAGGGTTTGATGGGGGGGGGAATAGAGAGAGAGAGAGAGATAGGGGGATAGATAGAGAAAGAGAGAGGGGTGTGGTCTATACATGGTCATTGGGGGAGTTAAAGAAATATGGGAAAAACAATAAGACAGAGGGCCCTATCTTGCACCCGGCGAAAATGACTTTGTACACTGACCCATGTATCATTCGTATTTTGCACCCGCGCAAAGCGGACTTTTCCCTCCACAGATGCACACCGGCAAACTAGAGAATGAACTTGTGCTCCCTGGGTGGGTCGGCGCAAAAAAGGAGGCGTGTTCCGGCACAAACAATCCCTGGTGCTATTTTGCAGTTCCAGAAAACAATTGTGCCACTGACCAGAAAAAACCTAGTCTAAAGTCAGTGGCGCGTTGCGCGTAGATGCTATTTTAAGCGCGCATGCTTGGTCATAATACAGAGTGTGAACAACGCGCATACACTGTAGATGATTCTCTCATCTACACAGATGCATTTTCCTTTTTGCAAATGATACTGTAGCAAGGTTTGTAGTTCAGGGAAGAAGGAGACGGGAACCGGCGAACATTTAAACATTTATTAAAATAAAAGAAACCGCCAGCAGCCCCTCGCGGACGACTGCTGGCTTCAAAATAAAACACATAAATAATACCTGCCAGCAGCCCCTCGCGGACGACTGCTGGCTACCAACAAACAGAAACAAAATACAGGCCTGTTCCTCTCTCGATCTTCACCGTCGTCGCTCCTCCTTTATGCTTCCGTTCCTCCGTGAGAGATGCGAGACCGGTGCGTCTCACAGGTGACGTTCATTATACCACTCACGCCACCGGCCTCGCGCCGTTCTCTCACGTCTCTCGGCCTCGTCCTGTTTGCCACAGATACATTATTATAAGGAAAAATATAAAAACACGATGGGAAAAATAGGCATAAAGCTTACATTTACCCAAATTATTATATGCATGTATAACCAAAGCTAATTTGGGTGGGTTTGTACCGTCCCCAATGTCACTTCTCTTTCTTTTACGGCCCTGACGAGAACATCGATCTCCTCGGCTGTGAACCGATTCTGAAGCGCGCCTGGTAAATGCGTCGTTATAATAGTATTGTGCCATGGAACAAGCGCACCTCGTTCATCATGCTCTTAAAGGGAATGTGATATGACACTCTGATTGGTTTATTTCACGTTACGCCCAAACCACACCTATGAATAATGAAGCTACTTCAGACCAACCCCTTTTAAACTTGCGTCGGGCGCAAGAGTCATTTATCCCGCCGGTAAAATAGCAACAGCGCCCAAGACCCGCCCACAAAGTTACTTGCGCTTCGCGCTTGATACTTGCGTTTCAGATCGTTAAAATAGGGCCCTAAGTGTCAAATGAATACTACATGGAGAAACAAACACTCCAAACAAAGGAAACAACTTCTGGAAAACTAAATCCACTTAATCAAATAAGTTTTTTATTTGATATTAGGTAACACTTTAGATTAGAGAATATTATTCACTATTAACAAGTTTCTTATTAGCATGCATATTACCAACATATTGGCTTTTTATTAGTACTTATCAAGCACATATTCAGGCCGTATTCTACATCCCTTAACTCTACCCTAACCCTAACCCTTGCCTCTACAACATCCTTACTTACTGTCCTTAAGCACTGATTATGAGTTTATTGAGGGGAAAACTCCTAGTTAATAGTGAATATGAGTTCCCTAATTTAAAGTGTTCTCAATTATTTAATATAATAATTAATTATACTTAAATGAACATTTAAATGCATTAAAGAGTAGCAGATATATTGTAATGTGTTCAAAACCCTATTTCCAAACACACCCAAATAAGAGGAAAACTGGAAAACTTTAGAAGACCAGATCACTGAAAAAGAATCAGAAATTAAAGCTTTGAAACCCCCAGATAATCTGTGGTCCTGTCAGCAGTTTAAACAAAGTGATTAATTACACACTTTCAGATTCAACTTTATTCTCAGTGTTTATCACTTCCCTGAGATCTGGAGCTAAGGACTCAGAGATCCAGTCTGGAAGTGAGCATGGAAGCATCAGTGGGACATCGGACTATATTTGTACTTTGTGTTTCCTTTGTACTTTTCGATCTAGAATGATGGATTATTTCCTACACTAACTTAAAGTGGGACTGGTTAAAAAGTTAATGATTTCAAATCATTGTATACAAATACTAAATGCTTCACCCTAATTGGAAACAAACAAATGGAAGGCTTCTTTCAGGGTACTTCTTGGACTAGCCCCTACTTATTTAAGTGTCCTTTTAACAAGAAATCACGGCCATTATGGATTACGTTCAAATGATGTATTACACTTGTTGGTCCCCTGTGTCAAAACAGAATCAGGAAAAAAAGCCTTTATGTTTGCAGCACCTTCTGCCTGGAACTTTATTCAGAAATCGTTAAAAATGAATTTTATATTATTATAGCATTATTGCCCAGAGATTGTCCACCTACCTATTAAAGAATGGCTTCATTGACACTTCAGTTCAAAAAGCGGGCATTCCAGGGTTCTCAGGATGCTTAGAACACATCAATGTTATCTGGCAACGAATTCAGTCAGCTAAAAAGGAGAGGAAGGAGCTCCATGTGACATTCCTGGATTTGGCCAATGCATATGGTTCAGTGCCACATGAGCTTCTTTGGGCAGCATTTGATTTTTTCAGAGTACCAATGTCAATAACAAATTTAGTGAAAGCCTATTTTGGAGATTTGCAATTTAGTTTCTCAACTCCAAAATTCAGCACTGCATGGCAATGCTTAGAGGTTGGAATAATGGCAGGATGCACAATTTCTCCACTGGCTTTTACCATGGCAATGGAAGTAATCATTAGGGCATCAAGATGGGTAGTAGGAGGAGAGCGCTTGGCTTCTGGGTTGCGACTACCACCAATCAGAGCATACATGGATGACATGACAACCATGACTACAACAGTAGCCTGCACTAATCGGTTATTGGGGAAGTTAACAGATAATATTGAATGGGCACGAATGCAATTTAAGCCCTCTAAATCAAGGAGCATCTCCATAGTTAAAGGAAAGGTAGTAGATAAAACATTCTTCATTAATGGTGAGGCAATATCAACAGTTTCTGAGAAGCCAGTGAAAAGTCTTGGGAGATGGTACGATGGAGATCTAAAGGACACAGTTCGAGTGGGAGAAGTTAGACAACAAGCAGTGGAAGGGTTGAAGAGCATAAACAGCTGTGCTCTACCAGGCAAACTAAAACTCTGGTGCTTTCAGTTTGGTCTACTGCCGAGGTTGCTGTGGCCACTGACTGTGTACGAGGTTTCTTTGACAACAGTGGATAAGCTGGAAGCGTTAATAAGTTCATACATCAGGAAATGGTTGGGAGTTCCACGCTGCCTCAGCAGAGTGGGACTTTATAGTAAAGGAATATTGCAGCTGCCAGTCTCTGCTTTAACCGAGGTTTAACCGAGTTTAAGTGTGCCAAGGTCAGACTGGAAATGACATTAGTAGAGTCACGTGACAAATGTGTAAGGGAGGCAGCCCCTGTGTTAAAAACTGGTAGAAAGTGGTCAGCAAAGAAATCTGTAGTAGAGGCAAAGGCTGACCTTCAACTAGGGGATATCGTGGGACAGGTACAGCATGGAAGAGGGGGTTTTGGGCTCAGGTTAGCTCCTCCTAAATGGCACAAGGCAGGCCCAGCTCAAAGGAGGAAGCTGGTAGTCAACGAGGTGCGAAAGCAGGAGGAGAGGATGAGGAGTATAAAGGCCATTTCCCAGGCCAAGCAGGGAGAGTGGATGAGATGGGAGAGTGTGGAACAACGCAAAATGGGCTGGCAAGACCTTTGGTCAATGGAAGAGAGTAGGATCAGTTTCCTTATTAGGTCAACATATGATGTTCTCCCATCACCGCAGAACCTAAACCTCTGGGTAGGAGAGGATCCCTCTTGTCCTTTGTGTTCATCACCTGCCACATTAAGGCACATTTTGACAGGATGTAAGGTGGCTCTTAGCCAAGGTCGGTTTACCTGGCGCCATGACCAAGTACTGAGATGTTTGGCTTTAGCATTGGAAGGCAAGCGTAGTATGACCAATAAGTTGCCGCATGTTCTAGCAAAACATTACACGCAGAAGACAACATTCCTCCGCCCAGGCGAGCAACCACCAAGAAAAGGTGTTAACACCAATTCTCGGCCAGGACAACTGGAAGCTGCTAGGGACTGGAAGATGCTGGCTGATCTTGATCAACGGCTTATTTTTCCACCTGAGATTGCCACCACTAACCTACGACCAGACATTGTTTTGTGGTCTGGATCAGCACGCATTGTTCAACTGATTGAGTTGACAGTGCCATGGGAGGATGCTGTAGATGAGGCATATGAGAGGAAGAAACTGCGGTATGCTCATTTGGCCACTGAAGCAGAACAGCGAGGATGGAGAGTCCAGGTTTATCCAGTGGAAGTGGGTTGTCGAGGTTTTGTGGCACACTCTACAACCCGGTTCCTCAGGGACGTCGGATTCAGCGGCCAAGAGTTGCGTCGCACAGTAAAGAACTTATCTGAAGCAGCAGAAAGGAGCAGCAACTGGCTGTGGTTGAGACGGAAAGATTCTAGCTGGCAAGGTACAGGCCGCCACGCTACGGTTTCGTAGAATTCTTGAAAAACTTGAAGAGTCTGTTGGTTTATTTGTATAGGTTGTATAGTATAGGTTGTATAGTATACTATACAATTTGTATAGGTTGTATAGTATAGAATGACGGGTGGTTGGGTAGATATTGTGTCTTGCGTTAGGTGGTATGCCATACGGAACCGTTGCCACTGTAACTGCTTTATCGCACCAGTGGGGCTCGACAGCCTTAATCAATCGGGTTGGCGCGTATGGTTGGGTTGCGGAGAGATAGTGAGATTGTGGTTAGGTCTCAGCAGCAGGAGGGATGTAGAGGTCAGTAAGCTGGGCTGAGTTGAGTGGGGGACGGAGGGGGGTGACTCTGGGACGCCAGAGTCACTGTCGAGCCCTCTTGAGGTGTCGTGGGCTAGTCGACGAAACACTGAGGACGGAAGGTGCCCACTTGAAGACCCTAGAGATGTCCCCTACTCGGCTCAATCCAGACGGTTGTCGTGTTGGTCCACTAGGGAGACCACACTGTAGTTGCAGCCGTCGTGTGTGCTGACGCGCCAAGTACACTGCAGCCATTAACGCCGGACAGAAGGGGAGTCACACCCTCATATGGAAAGAAGCGTAAATGGATGGAGAAGCATAGTTTACTGTAAAGCTACGTCTTAGTGTTGCTTATCTTGGCGAAAGCCGAGTACAAATCAGCATGAAGTTTTAACATCTACTCTCGTGTAATGGAAATCATATGTTGAAATTTGTCCTTTATGTCTTCTGCTGCATCTTGGCAAGGTCTCTGTTGTAAAAGAGATTTTAATCTCAATGAGTTCTCACCTGGTTAAATAAAGGATATAAGGGACGTGGAGTGACGCTGCTAAAGTTGCACTTTATTTAAAATCAATGAATCTCAATGAAACAAATAGAAATGCGCCCTGCGTCTGGTCTCATTCTATTGGTGAAGCGTCACCTTCTTTATGCAGGACGAGAGAAAGATTACAGCAGCCTAGACAGTAGAGTCTGCACCGCATTTTGCTAGACAGCCCCAAAATTGGGAACTATGTTCCGTGTACAGCAAGACGAAACCAGTGTCCTGCATTTAATTTATGTCTGTATTATTTCTTTCCATAAATTACAAGACCAATTTAGAAATCCATTTGCGGATCAATCATGTAGCAAGAACAGGGAAAATAACCATCGCAATCATAGTGTGACGATGATCGGCTGGGTTGCCCTTGAGTCCCACGAGAGGGCGCTCCACTGCCACACCCTGGACTGTTTACTGCCACACCTCCACCAGGATGGTTCCTTCCCCTTCATCCTCCTCACCAACACCAGGATGGTTCCTTCTCCTCCACCCTCCCCACCTCCACCAGGATGGTTCCTTCCCCTTCATCCTCCTCACCAACACCAGGATGGTTCCTTCTCCTCCATCCTCCCCACCAACACCAGGATGGTTCCTTCTCCTCCATCCTCCTCACCAACACCAGGATGGTTCCTTCCCCTCCATCCTCCTCACCAACACCAGGATGGTTCCTTCTCCTCCATCCTCCTCACCAACACCAGGATGGTTCCTTCCCCTCCATTCTCCTCACCAACACCAGGATGGTTCCTTCCCCTCCATTCTCCTCACCAACACCAGGATGGTTCCTTCTCCTCCATCCTCGTCAGCAGCCATATCACCCTGTAGCCCAAGACTGGTTGCCCACTGAAGCTAATGATGGATGGACTGCATTTATATTAGGGATGCACCGAATCCAGGATTCGGATTCGGATTCGGCCGAATAATTGGGCTTTTTAACGGGGTTCGGTTTCTGCCGAACCTTAGAATTTTTTTCAACCGAACCAAACCCGGGCTTGCGCTACGCTGGTCAACGTCACGCCGCCGTTGATTACGGGAAGGTGTTTACGTAGTGTAACCTATGAGTATAACGCGTCGTGTCAGGAAGAAAAATAGGGATAACGCTCACAGCTAACATTAAAGTTATAGCAGAGGCCAGACAGATTCACGGAGGCGATTGCCTCCGATTGAGCAGAAAAAGTGTTGTTTGACAGTACTTCCAGTCAAAAGAATACAATTTGGACTTGTCGTGGTGGCAAGGACCCTAAACAATACATAACACTGCTGCTGTTAAAATGAATAATGTTGCTTATTCTTTTTTAATCTTTTTTTTTAAATTAAAATAAAATAAAAGGAAAAATTCACTTCTGTGGACGTTATTTACTTCATTAATGTGTTTACTGTGTTAAGTGACTGAGGATGAGAGTAGGATTCGGTATTCGGTTTCGGTTTCGGCAGAATCTTAACCAATGGATTCGGAATTCGGCAGAACCCCAAAAATCTGGATTCGGTGCATCCCTAAATTATATAGCGCTTTCATAGACCCAATGGCCACCAAAGCTTTACATTTTGCCTTTCATTCACCCATTCATACACCGACGGCAGTGTCAGCCATGTAAGGCGCCATCCAGCTTGTCAGGAGCAGCGGGGGTTAGGTGTCTTGCTCATGGACACCTCGACACTTGGTCAGGTGGAACAGGGGATTGAACCACCAACCTTCCGGTTTGTAGACAACCTACATGAACCACTGAGCCACTGCCGCTACATATCACCCTGTAGCCCAAGACTGGTTGCCCACTGAAGCTAAGCAGGGTTGAGACTGGTTAGTACCTGGATGGGAGACCTAATGCGAACACCAGGTTGCTGCTGGAAGAGGTGTTATGAGGCCAGCAGGGGGCGCTCTCCCTGTGGTCTGTGTGGGTCCTGACGCCCCAGTATAGTGATGGGGACACTATACTGTCAAAGAGCACCGTCCTTCGGATGAGACGTTAAACCGAGGTCCTGACTCTTTGTGGTCATTAAAAATCCCAGGATGTCTCTCAAAAGAGTAGGGGTGTAACCCCGGCATCCTGGCCAAATCTGCCCATTGGCCTCTGTCCATCATTGCCTCCTAATAATACCCAAATACTGATTGGCTTAATCACTCTGTCTCCTCTCCACCAGTAAGCTGGTGTGTGGTGGGCATATTGGCACAATATGGCTGTCGTCGCATCATCCAGGTGGATGCTGCACATTGGTGGTGGTTGAGGAGAATCCCCCCTTCCTTGTCAAGCGCTTTGAGGTCCCAGATAAAGCGCTATATAAATGTAACAAATTATTTTTATTAAATTATTATTATTATTATTATCATCCTCCTCACCAACACCAGGATGGTCCCTTCCCCTCCATCCTCCACCAGGATGGTTTCTTCCCCTTCATCCTCCTCACCAACACCACAATGGTTCCTTCCCCTCCATCCTCCCCACCAACACCAGGATGGTTCCTTCCCCTCCATCCTCCACCAGGATGGTCCCTTCCCCTCCATCCTCCTAGCCAACACCAGGATGGTTCCTTCCCCTCCATCCTCCTCACCAACACCAGGATGGTTCCTTTCCCTCCATCCTCCTCACCAACACCAGGATGAATACTTCCCCTCCATCCTCCACCAGGATGGTCCCTTCCCCTCCATCCTCCCCACCAACACCAGGATGTTTCCTTCCCCTCCATCCTCCACCAGGATGTTTCCTTCCCCTCCATCCTCCCCACCAACACCAGGATGTTTCCTTCCCCTCCATCCTCCACCAGGATGTTTCCTTCCCCTCCATCCTCCACCAGGATGTTTCCTTCCTCTCCATCCTCCACCAGGATGGTCCCTTCCCCTCCATCCTCCCCACCAACACCAGGTTGTTTCCTTCCCCTCCATCCTCTACCAGGATGGTCCCTTCCCATACCTCCCAGGGGTCGGCTGGGTCCCTGCCTTTGTTTTCAGCCAGGAAATTTGTGAGCTACGGACGGGGCCTATGCCAAAGAACTTTATATCATAATATTGCTTGCTGAGCTGTTAATAAATGTATATTTGTTACAGTATTTATTCTCCCAAGTCTTTCTGGTAGAACTTGCCTGGCTGTCAAGATTCAAGAGAGAAAGCAAAATGGGCTTTCAAAAACAATCCAATTCGACCCAGCTCAAAATATTGAAATCAGCAATTGAACCCATTGCATTGTGTGGCTGTGAGGTGAAGGGTCCACGAATACAACCAGACTGGGAAAAAATGGGACCAAATATTTTTAAAAAAATACCCAACTGACCTCTGTAAAAGCAGAGATAAACACCTAACTCTGTATGAAGAGCTGAAGCAGACCCTTGTTATTGATCAGCCAAAAACAATTTCTGAAAACACATCAAAACAAGTGATCTCCGTCCCAGGAGCCCAACTTAAAAAATATATTGGTTGGCATACAGAATGGTACAAAAACACAGACCATAGTAATCAAACTACAACTAAAAACTACAACCAAACACAGGATGGAGAGAGAGAGGGAGGGGGAGAGGTGAGGGGATGGGGGAGCCAGAGCTGCATTTCCTGTCTCAATGCACAAAATAACATGAATCTTACACAATTTCAAGGATTACAGTAATAAAGATAAACTCTTTTAGGAAGAGAACAACCCGAGGAACAAGCAATAAACTCTACATTCCCCTCAAGCTTTTGTTCATTCAATATTTATATTTTAGATATTCATTATTAACAGTTCAATCAATATACAGACATGAAACAGGCACATACAGAGAGAGAGAGAGAGAGAGAGAGAGACAGAGAGAGAGAAAGAGAGAGAGAGAGAGAGACAGAGAGAGACAGAGAGAGAGAGAGAGAGAGAGAGAGAGAGAGAGAGAGAGAGATTGGAGTCGGGTTCTTCTTCATCGGGCTGGTCACCCATCGTCAGACCCAGCTGTTGTGATGTTAGGTTCACTGGTTCACTGAGCCGTCCTGCATAGTGGGGTTAAAATGCTTCTTCAGGGACGCTTCTGTCTGTTTAATGTATCTACATGATTTGCAGAAGTTCAATATTAAAGTAGTGAAGCAAAAGGATTTCAGAGCAAATATGAGATCCCAGCAGATAGATGACATTTAACTTCCCCCAACCCACGAGTTATTACTGATTTGATCCTTTCAATAAATAATTATTCTGTCTGTCTGGGTTCACGTGATGTTCTAGCAATTGACCAGGGGCCTCATTTATAAACGTTGCGTACGCACAAAAGAAGGCGTACGCCGCTCTCTACGCAATAATTGGTATTTATAAAAAGCAAACTTGACGGGAAAATGTGCGGTCCTACACGCAAGCTCTGACCCAGGCGTACGCACAAAAACGGGTGAAATGAGAAATGGCGACACCGTCGGCGGATGGAAGAAACACGTGAAAGTGTGTGAAACTGTAGACCGTTGTGTAAAAGAAATGGCAACACTGCCTCTCATAAATAGACTTCACAAAGCAAGTCTTACAATTAACAGCCTACACAAACACCCGTTTGATCGATCTGCAGTGTAAAACAAAAAAATCAAACGAAGATTTCAACAGAAATGCAAATTAACACATATTTGCAAAAAGAAAAGTGAAATATGTTCTGCAATAATATTGCCATGTTATGCAATTCATCCTCATAACACATCTGTTGCTTGTCAGATGCAATCAAATGGATGGTAATAAAATGCCATGATGCCATCACAATGCGTAATGGAGCGCTAGACGCTTTTTTGCATCGACTTTGATGTCCGACCATTTCTTCTTTATTTCGGCCACGGTCCGAGGTTGTGAGGCTGCAGCATTAACGGCGTCTGCAACCTTTTGCCACTCAAGTGCCTTTTTGGCATTAGTAATGCCCACACTGTGCCCTGTAAAATGTAAAACAACATTTTACTCCTCTCTTCCACCTCGCCAACGATCATTTCTACTTCACATTGAATGAAGTTAAGTTTATTGGTTTTCCTCTCTGTGTTTGCCATGATTTCGCAATCGATGAATATTAACTTGTGGGCGTTTCACGGACTATTTATGGGCAACTATGGGCGTTTCACGGACTATTTATGGGCAACTATGGGCGTTACATGAAGCCGCAAAACCTGCGCTACATTTAGAATTGATTGTGATTTATTAAGGGAAAACTGCGTAGGACGTGCGTGCGCACGGTTTTATAAATCCGAATATTTCTGTACGTACGCACGTCCTATGTTTCATCCGTACGCCACTTCTGACGCAAATCCTACGCAAAGTTTTATAAATGAGGCCCCTGGTGCGGTAGAGCAACGTGTTGGTGAATTGCTCAGCGCTGGCTGTAAAATCCTTCCCACAAAACCCAATACAGCAGCAGATACTGTTCTAATGAGCCTATAGGGGCTCGACAGGTCCAAATTCACATTTGACTTCACACAAAGCTTCTCCTACAAGCAGGTAATTGGCCTCTGATAGGGACCATCTCTCCCTCCGGTGACACCTCGACATCCCGTGTGCTAAGTAACGCCGCGTCCTGGATTCGGCCTGTCACTCGCCAACCATAGTGCTTACGTTGGCATAAAACGCCTGACGTCTCAAAAATGTGCCCAACTTCAGGCACGAAAGGGGCTTCATGTGAAGAGGGAAAAACTCATTTCACTGCTGATCTGCAGCACTTGCAGAAAATGGGAAAGAAAGAGAGAGACAGAGAGAGACAGAGAGAGACGGAGCCGCTCCAGAATGCCAGCTTTAAGCATTTTTAAATCTACTTTCTTCAGCAAATCCAATACCTGCCACATTAAAATAAAGTGCCTTTCTCCAGAGCTCAGCTACAGCGTGGAGGAAAGATCCATCGGGGAAAAACTCTCCAACACAGAAGAGAAATGCTTTATATCACAGGACAATCAAATTCCTGCTGGAAATGCTATTAGTCTTTCCTCTCTCTCTCTCTCTCTCTCTCTCTCTCTCTCTCTCACACACACACACACACACACACACAGTCTTGAAAAGGCACTTCCTCGTGGTGTTTATAGAATAGGATTAATAGAGCTGAGGAGGGCCTCTGGCGGAGGTTGTGGGATCGAGGTGGAGCGATGGGATCGAGGTGGAGCGATGGGATCGAGGTGAAGCAATGGGATCGAGGTGGAGCGATGGGATCGAGGTGGAGAGGTGGAGCGATGGGATCGAGGTGGAGCGATGGGATCGAGGTGGAGAGGTGGAGCGATGGAATCGAGGTGGAGCGATGGGATCGAGGTGAAGCAATGGGATCGAGGTGGAGCGATGGGATCGAGGTGGAGAGGTGGAGCGATGGGATCGAGGTGGAGCGATGGGATCGAGGTGGAGTGATGGGATCGAGGTGGAGCGATGGGATCGAGGTGGAGCGATGGGATCGAGGTGGAGCGATGGGATCGAGGTGGTGTGATGGGATCGAGGTGGAACGATGGGATCGAGGTGGAGGTCGTGGGATCGAGGTGGAGCGATGGGATCGAGGTGGAGTGATGGGATCGAGGTGGAGTGATGGGATCGAGTTGGTGGTCGTGGGATCGAGGTGGAGTGATGGGATCAAGGTGGAGCGATAGGATCGAGGTGGAGGTCGTGGGATCGAGGTGGAGGTCGTGGGATCGAGGTGGAGCGATGGGATCGAGGTGGAGGTCGTGGGATTGAGGTGGAGCAATGGGATCAAGGTGGAGCGATGGGATCCTCTGGCTGGGTGGAGCTGGTGGCACTTGCTGTTTGTGGGAGATGTATAGGGGCAGAAGGATTAAGGATTTTATTAAATATATTATTGAAGGATGGATTATTTAACAGAGTATCAAACACTGAACTCACAACAACCATAAGATGCATGCATATCAAATCTGAGAGTGTGTGTTTTAGTGAGGTCAACTTCAGCGATATGCACTCATTTACTAGATAAATAAAACTCCGGAACCATCTGGTAAAAAAGGACAGAAAATTGTCATTTCATCTTGCTGCTCTATAAAGACGCCTGCGACACATAATGAGATGGTGCTGAGAAATTACTTTATCTTAGAATGCTCTGCCGTCTTCCCACCAGAGGAAATGTTTCTGAATCTGAAATGCATTTGAGTTTAGCATTTTTTTACATTTCAAAAGAGACACTATCAAACAGTTACCAAATCGTATAGATGTCAGAAGATGAATTACAGTAAATGTCAATGGCGCCAGTTCAGTCTTATTGTACTGTTTATTATATCTGTGTAATTGCTGCAGTTAAAAGACGCCGTCACAGAACCACAGTGGGAGTGGGTAGAAACTAGATTGAACTAAACACGCTTACAGGAAGAAAAGAAATCTGACCGACATGACATCTGTAAGATACTTCACAATGACCCTGTGTAATAGAGATAGAATTGTATTGTTTTTTTGTGAATTCTCCTGAATTCAGCAGCAGTTATTCAATTCATGTTAAAATAGTGCCCTCATGTGGTTTGTTTGGGAGCTGCAGACAAAAATGGTTTGACGTACGTAACACAGCAGTTGCTAAGTGTGACAATGATCGGCTGCATTGCCCTCGAGTTTCACGAGAGGGCGCCGCACTCTTCTATACTGTTATCCCTGGACTGATTCACGCACACACCCTGGACTGTTTACGCACACACCCTGGACTGTTTACGCACACACCCTAGACTGTTTAGGCACACACCCTGGACTGATTACTGAAGCGCGCCTGGTAAATGCGCCGTTATAATAGTATTGCACCATGGAACAAGCGCATCTCGTTCATCATGCTCCTAAAGGGAATGTGATATGACCCTCTGATTGGTTTATTTCACGTTACGCCCAAACCACACCTATGAATAACGAAGCTACTTCAGTCCAACCCCTTTTAAATTTGCGTCGGGCGCAAAAGTAATTTATCCCGCCGGTAAAATAGCAACAGTGCCCAAGACCCGCCCACCCGCCCACTAACCCTTGGACTGTTTACGCACACACCCTGGACTGTTTACGCACACACCTTGGACTGTTTACGCACACACCCTGGACTGTTTACGCACACACCTTGGACTGTTTACGCACACACCCTGGACTGTTTACGCACACACCCTTGGACTGTTTCATGCACACACCCTGCACTGTTTACGCACACATCCTGGACTGTTTATGCACACAACCTGAGGGTTGTTCCATAAAACAAGATTAGAGTATAAGCCAGGCTTATTTCGGTTAGTCAGGCTTATTTTTGGTAGATTCGGTTTCATAAATCAAACTTAAAAAAGTTCAAACTCAGTTACCCTGGCAACTTATGCTGGGAAACTAGCCTGGTCCAGGGCAGGCTAACTGTCAGGCTAAGCCTCAGATGTTACACAGATCCTCAACACTGACCGACAAGAACACAATGATATTACCACTGACACTCTCTCATACCATTATTGGACTTTATTAACCACTATTAGTCCAAAAATAAATACACAGTATACAGAAAATCAACTTAAATAAGGCTACAATATAGACAATATAGACACATATATGAGGCGTTTTAAAGTTGTCCGTTTAGGACATGTCATTTTTGTAATAATATAATATATATATGTGTGTGTACTGTATTTATAGATATAGATAGATAAATACAATATACATACTACAGGTTTTGTTTTTTTACTGGCTGAATGTTTTGTGCCCAAGATTTAATTAGATTGTTTTAAAGATTTATGAATAAATTTTTCTCTGGTTTTATTTGGCAGTTTGTCTGATTTTTGTTTTAGTACACGTTTATGATTATTAGAAGAACATTAGAACACAATCTAAAATCACAAAATCAAAAAATAAATAACTACAAAAGCACAGTATCAATTTTGACTGGTAAGATTAATCTGAGCTTAGTAATTGACAGTATATTAGCCTACATTTGATTTACCCCAAATACACTTGTAGGTTTAAAATTCTAAATAAGGGACAATGTCCAACTAACAAATATTTTAGCATATATATATATATATATGCTAAAATATTTGTTAGTTGGACATTATATGTCCCTTATTTAGAATTTAGAACTTATTTAGAATAAAGTACATATATATATATATATATACAGGGTGCGATTTGTGAAAAAAACAGAGGGGGGGATGTTTTGAAACATTTTTATAAAAAAAAAATAAATCATTAGAACATTAACTTCTTTTTTAGAAAATCTTTTTTCTTATTAACTCATGAATAGCGTAACGCAATATTTTTACTCTAATAGCTTCTCTTCTGGATACACATATGAACTGTGATCATGCACAATGAAAAAACATGCAAGAATTAAATCCCTCTCCCAGTACCATGGATAGTGCCACTCGGCTAGACATGTCAAAACACTTATTTATGAATGGCAAAATTAAATGGCACAACGTAGTGTCAACTTAAACATAAATAGGCTATAGTGAGTAGGCTTATGCATCATACTAGGAAAACAGTCTGCCTTGATGACGGACTTCCGTCGTCTTTTTCTGCTTTCCCGTGGGAGCGTCATCTGCTGCATGTCGTCCCTCTTTTACCCACATTTCTGCGAATCTCCGGGCTGGGAAGTAGGCAACCCCTGGCCCATTTACGGAAATGAACAGTAGGTTGTTGAGTGTGGAGATGTTTATTCGGTTTCTTTCGTCTGTGACAATACGGTTCATGGCGCTGAATCCCCTTTCACACTCAGCTGTTGACACTGGGAGTGTGGAGACAGTGATGAGCACTTTGCGCAGATTGTCTCCTGTGATGCCATGACACTTGAATTGGTGGAATTCCTTGAGGAGTATGGTACTGGTTGCAGCCTCAACAGCGAGAGTCTTCTGAATGGTGAGAAGTTTGTTGTCTCCATATAGGATGCGCTCGTCTTCATCAGATGGCCAATTTGACGGATTAAGAGCACCTGCATCAGAAATAATTCCGTTGTCATCCAGCCTGCGCTCAATGTTGTCGGCCAGGGAAACGAACAGTCTTTCACGAAAGACCTCTGCCTTTCGATGATCACTGTCACTTGGCTGAGACACATTCACTCCCTTGAAAGAGTGAAAACTTTCAAATTCCTCCTTCAGGCCTCTTGTGTTCACACCATCTGCTTGCCGCATAGATCTCAGTGTTCTCAGTGCAACACCCACCTCAGCACTGGCACTGACAGCTGTAGCATCTCTCCTCTGCAGAAACAGGGACAAGGCTTGCAGGGTTTCCAGCGCATCTTTTACCAACGCCATCTCCACCAAAAAAAGCCACTGTGTCATTTTACCATGAATGCCCCGACATTTGGCTCTTTCCACTGAAGATCTGGATTTGTCTTCCATCAACGCTCCAAAGAGTTTGACCAAGGCTGGATAGCTTTGCCAGAGAGCCGTCACAGACGTGCAGGATGAGGACAGCCAACGCACATCAAATACTCTTCCTATCCTGCGAACGTTCATGCCCAGATCAGAAGCTGCAGACTCAAACTCTCTCATATGTTTTGGGCTTTGAGAGAAAAACGAATACAGAGAGTCAATGAACATCTGAAAATGGCTCGCCTCTGTAATGTGTTTCACAGCATCATGGACCGCAAGTTCTAACTTGTGGTTCATACAGTGAATGACGGTCAGGTTAGAGTTGATCTTCTCACGTAGGAGTGTGGCTGCTCCCCTGTATCTGCCCATCATAGCAGCGGCCCCATCTGTTGCAAAGCCAATAAGCCGGGTGCGCAACATGTCTTCAGAGATGCCCTGTGTATAAAGGCTTTGGAGCAGGATGTCACAGATGGCCGATCCAGTGCACGACTGCAGCTCAACAAGTTGAAAGAAGAAGTTGCAGACCTCACCATCATAGGGAATCCTAATGTAGATGATTAGGCATGTTTTGTTTGACACCGTTGTGCTCTCATCAATGAGAATACTGAACTTATCAGATGAGTTTTTGATAAAGTCCACTAGCTGAGTTCTCATTTTTTCTCCGATAAACATGAGCATATTACGACAAGCCTTGTCAGAATGCAGCATACATCCCAGGTTTACGCCGTTCAGTTGTTGCAGTTCCACCAGGTGTGGCTGGATTTTGAATGAGAGGTTGTTTTGACAGATCATATAGGCTGTACGTATGCAATTTTCAGTTACTTTTAAAGTCTTCTCATTGTGTTTTCTCCACAGTGCTGCACTGTTCTCTACTGCCTTTTCAATTGCTGTCTCGCGTCTTCTCTGCAAAATTTCTATGCATTTGATGTGGGACTGACACTTTCCATGTCTGCTTTGTCATTTAATTTTTTTGCAGACTTTGCTTTTATGCCATTAATAAATGCAGAGTCGATGTGAAGCCTCTCTTGTGTATATGGGCCTAAATCTCTAATGTCAGAGCAAGCTGTACACTGAACTGATCCGTCTGTGGTGACAGCAAGCCACTCTCGACCCTCTCTCCATTTAGCAAAGCGGCCCGGCTCAATGCAACCTCCAACAATAGCCTCAGAAACCAAATTATTAGCTTGTAAGTCTGGGCTGTATGATCCTTGTTCATTTGAGTCAACCTGGGACTGTGAGTTCTGCTGAGGCTGGGAGGTGCCATCCATCCTTCCTGTAGTAACATTCTCATTTGCAGTTTTAGGATTTTTTTGTGACGGTCCTGTAAAATATGATGATATGCTGCTCTGGACCCTTTTCATTGTTCTCAGCTAGCAAACTAACGTTAGAGTTTTCGCGCTGAAATATTATGTTTGTAGCCTACTTGGTGCATGACATTCTGAAAAGCCGTACATGGATCAAAGCTAATGGACAGGATCAGATAAATTAGCCGCAATGTCATCTATTGTCTCAGAAGGCTAGCGCTGAGAGTGGGTGGTCCATTTCGGATTTTATTGTTCTATCGCACTGACAGTTCACATTACAGCGCTTTACATAGGCTAGGCTACTTCAATATTTCAGCCTCTGCTGAACCACGGATTGATTGCAAAGTTAAATCACCAGTAGAAACAGTTTTACTGCTGCCGTTAAAGTAATAACGTTAACGTTACATCGCGATGCTGAGCTACAGTAAAACATTTTTTTTAAAAAGACGTATTATCTGTGTTAGTCAATTCGCCTCATTTGCGTCTACCGTGCCGCGCTAAACGGCTCATTCACGCAGCAGCACCATAAAAAAGATTAAACACCATAAATCTAGACGCGCATAAACCATAGACTGGCGCGTCTTTACATTGACTTAACATTGAAATCACTCGCGCCAGACGCTCAAGAGTGAGTGAATAATCAAAAAACCTCAATTAGTCTCAATTGAGTGAAACACCGTATGTGTAACTTCGGCCATTCTCAGTGGTGTGACTGGGACACTAACTCTGCTTGTAATCATAGAAACATAATCAGATTGTGATGTTTATTCCCGCTTCAGTAATATGCTGAATATGCTGCCTTCTTTTCGACACACGCAAGTCTCGCAAGTGTTGATAGGCTATTACTCGAGGTGTAACCAATCAGAGAGCACCGTGGGCGGGACATTGAGCAGAGTGGTGATTACAGAGAGGCTGCGGCAGTGTATCAGAGCCAGCCAAAGTAGCGCATTTTAAAATAAAATTGACTTTAATCAAACCACGGATCCGTGATAAGTTTTGTGATCCGTCTCGCCACTAAGTGTAGTAGCACTGATCACTTTGAGGGGGGGATAAATTTATCCCCACCGGGGATAAAAATAATTAAGCAGAGGCAGGGATACATTGACCAGAAAGGGGGAAATCCCACGCATCCCCCCCGGCAAATCGCACCCTGATATATATATATATATATATATAATGTACTTTATTATGTCTTTCAATTCAAACACATTTAACACAATTATACAAATGGACAGTTCCTTTAAAGACATCATATTTTCCCCCTATAAATATTCCTTATTTTTCCTTCTACTTTATCTTTTTCTTTTGTGATAATACCCACCAACACATACATATAAATAAAACAATAAATAAATAAAAATATAACATTCACATATATCAAAATCTTATAATGACACATAATTCCTAATAGTTATTGAAGTAATATTATTCAAATATCAAATATTCAATATTAAATAAGTAAATAAATAAAATAACAAATAACTAGAAATAAAAGGGAAGGTTACATAAAAATGTAGTTAATGTAGGCTAATATATATTCCTTTATTTTATGGAATATTCTTTGATTTTAGAGTTGCACATATCTTTTCAAAATGTATACATTTGTTCCTAATTTAATGTTATCCTCTCCATAATGTACTTTAGAAACTAAATCTAACCACTCATTTAAAACTGGGGATTCTTGCTTTCTCAAAAAAAAAGTATTCTCAGCATTCTAAATAAGTATACATCATCTTTATTACGTAGCATAGATCCTATACCCAAAACTATATTTTGTATCTTTAGATATTTAGTTTCTTAAAAAAAATTGAATTAGGCTACTTCTGTTCAATTTCTTTTTTTTATTAGAAGTATAAAATATATGAGTGTAATGAGCTAGAAGTTCACTGCAACTTATCCAACTTCCTAAAGATAAATTATTATAATTAGAAGATAATCCTCGTGTTATAAAATATCGCATATTAATTTTCCAAGCAAAATGTATAATTTAGTCAGAATTATTGCAGACCTATTTGGCGCGCATGCGCGCAGCAGCGCTCGTTCAATATGAAGATTAGCAGCGAAATGGATACATTTGCACGACTTTCTAACATTTACAGATATAACTGTATAATGTAAGGTTTGCACTGGGGGGTGGGGGGGGGGGACATGTCACAAATGCATAAAACAGCACAAAATATACGCTGTTTGATGGTGGATCGATTTGATCCACGATCGACCTCTAGGGCTGCTTCAGAAACGCGTGCACACGCAATTATCTAGACTAGATAAACCTGGTTCAAGTTAGTGAGATTGCGTGAACTTGAATTACCTTTTATGAAACCGCCTTAAGCCCCAACTGATTTGTTAGGTTAATTCAAGTCGGGTTTTGAAGCTTAATCCCCGCTTTTCTAAGCTTCTTTTATGAAACAACCCTCTGGACTGTTTACGCACACACCCTGGACTGTTTACACACAAACACCCTGGACTGTTTACGCACACACCCTGGACTGTTTACGCACACACCCTGGACTGTTTACACACAAACACCCTGGACTGTTTACGCACACACCCTGGACTGTTTACGCACACACCCTGGACTGTTTACGCACACACCCTGGACTGTTTACACACAAACACCCTGGACTGTTTACGCACACACCCTGGACTGTTTACGCAGACACCTTGGACTGATTCACGCACACACCCTTGGACTGTTCACGCACACACCCTTGGACTGGTTGACGCACACACCCTTGGACTGATTCACGCACACACCCTTGGACTGTTTCATGCACACACCCTGGACTGTTTACGCATACACCCTGGACTGTTTACGCACACACCCTGGACTGTTTACGCACACACCCTGGACTGTTTACACACAAACACCCTGGACTGTTTACGCACACACCCTGGACTGTTTACGCACACACCCTGGACTGATTCACACACACACCCTTGGACTTTTCACGCACACACCCTTGGACTGTTCACGCACACACCCTTGGACTGATTCACGCACACACCCTTGGACTGTTCACGCACACACCCTTGGACTGGTTGACGCACACACCCTTGGACTGATTCACGCACACACCCTTGGACTGTTTCATGCACACACCCTGGACTGTTTACGCATACACCCTGGACTGTTTACGCACACACCCTGGACTGTTTACGCACACACCCTGGACTGTTTACACACAAACACCCTGGACTGTTTACGCACACACCCTGGACTGTTTACGCACACACCCTGGACTGATTCACACACACACCCTTGGACTTTTCACGCACACACCCTTGGACTGTTCACGCACACACCCTTGGACTGATTCACGCACACACCCTTGGACTGTTCACGCACACACCCTTGGACTGGTTGACGCACACACCCTTGGACTGATTCACGCACACACCCTTGGACTGTTTCATGCACACACCCTGGACTGTTTACGCATACACCCTGGACTGTTTACGCACACAACCTGGACTGGACTGTTAATTTTATCTTCTATTTTATTTGGATGTTAGTGTGTGCAGGAAAACACCACTGAGAGGATGTTTTATTTCACTTTTCAGTAAACACAGGTCAACAGAAATTACTTGTCTTGCATTTATTGGGGAATTGGGCCGGCTGACTGTGTGAGGGACTTATGAATGGATTGGTCAAATCACAACACAAAAGAGAGACCAGTACAATAGTGACCCGATCCGTCGCACAGGCAGTCCATTAATGAAGCCCCACGGGAGATATGGCGTTATTTTCCTGTCAAATGTCGAGAGTGCATTATTGTTGCGCGAAAGTACATTAATATAATGCGCTGCTCTTGTAAGAATTTTCTCTGGGCTCGCTCTGAGAATATCCCTGTACTTAAAACGTGGTCAGTGCAATCACGAATCTCTCCTCTTCGCTTAAAGTAATCGTGTATGTGCTTAGACTGTGTCCCGTGCGTTCGTGCATGCCTGAGTACTCTTCTCTTCAATTTCTATCTCTTTGCTCTTGGCATAAACGCTGTCAAAACGGCAACAACCAATCAGAAATAGGCTTCAACGACTGACCAATGAAAACGAGACATCGTACATGGAATCTTACTGGTTGATATTGAACCGCACATGGAATAAGTTCACTTAAGTTCAATCAAGACGAGCCGAGATGGTTTAATTTGTTTTGATAAATATGTCAAATGTATCTTAGAAATGTCTGGGAAGAGGGCGATTGGATTATTTTACATAAATGACCTAGACTGTCAACCACATTGTTCACACTACAGTTGCCATGCCCAATTGAAAGTGAGATTTTTGAGCGAAATAGATTTGAAAGCCGATTCCAAAAGGCAAAAGTAATATTTTACGTCTGATAATTAACACATTGTCTCATGCAAGACTCGAGTGGTTCTAACTGTACGTTCACACCGCCGCCGACTCGAGTGGTTCAAACTGTACGTTCACACCGCCGCCGACTCGAGTGGTTCAAACTGTACGTTCACACCACCGCTGACTCGAGTGGTTCTAACTGTACGTTCACACCGCCGCTGACTCGAGTGGTTCTAACTGTACGTTCACACCGCCGCAGACTCGAGTGGTTCTAACTGTACGTTCACACCGCCGCCGACTCGAGTGGTTCAAACTGTACGTTCACACCGCCGCAGACTCGAGTGGTTCTAACTAGGGATGTGCACGAATATTCGAATTTTCGAATATTCGATCTGTAATTATTATTCGAAAAATAAAATACTATTCGAATTTTATCGAATTTATGAAGCCGTAGCCTAAATGCTTTGCTGGACGTAAATGCAGTGAATCCCTGATAAATCCCAAGCACTAACTCGCAGTTATAATTAAATCCTCTGGGTGGCGCTGTGGCGCGTGTTTAACAAGTTGTTTGTATTTGATCACAGAATGTCGTCGTCTGCCTCGCGAAGTTTGGAATTAGACTAGTTCAAAATTATGTTACTAAATGATCTTACAGAATGGAATTACTTTTGATCAAATGAATTAATTAATCTGAGTTATAATATCATCAACACAAAGAGAAATCACATGAAATCCAAACAGCAGGCGACTGAGGAAAGACAGCTGTCCATCACTGCATTACGACTGCAGTCTGCAGGTAAGCGCAGCTGTAGCGCGAGTGATCCGAGATGATAACTTATCTAATAGCAAAATTATTATTTTTTAGACATACTTCCCTTAAGTTTCATTGAGGGAGACATGTTTAAGAACAGAAAACGCAAAGTGCTGCTAGAAACTTAGAACACCGTGGCCGTTATCTTTGTGTCACTGAATCTGTCAGTGCTGCGCGTTTTCTCACTCGAGCATAAAAGTCAGCTTGCCTTTCAGCATAAACGTAGGCTACGTCAGCATAAACATAAACTTGACATAAACGTGAAACAATATAAACACGATAATCATGCTGACTCGAGTGTACGTGTACGTTCTGTTCGATATCTGGCGCAGTAACGTTAGATGCTACTCTGCTTTATTAGGCGTTTTTTTCCCGCTCGCGCTGCTTGAGCTTAAATCCTTTTGTTCTTTATATTTTGTTTACACATAGGCCAACTGTTAATGTTTTCAACTAAAAGAAAACTTTAACATATATTGTAAGCTTGTTGTGTATTTTGCCTAATCGTAAGCTTGTTAAGAAATGGTGACAAAAACTTTAGAAAAAACTTCACTTAAAAAATAACGTCTTTTTCGTTAAAGGTCATTTAAATAGGCTAAACGAATATTCGAATATTCGATTTTTATGAGCCCGAATATTCGAATGCAATATTTTTGAAAAATGCCCATCCCTAGTTCTAACTGTACGTTCACACCGCCGCCGACTCGAGTGGTTCTAACTGTACGTTCACACCGCCGCAGACTCGAGTGGTTCTAACTGTACGTTCACACCGCCGCCGACTCGAGTGGTTCTAACTGTACGTTCACACCGCCGCCGACTCGAGTGGTTCAAACTGTACGTTCACACCGCCGCAGACTCGAGTGGTTCTAACTGTACGTTCTCACCGCCGCCGACTCGAGTGGTTCTAACTGTACGTTCTCACCGCCGCCGACTCGAGTGGTTCTAACTGTACGTTCACACCGCCGCTGATTCGAGTGGTTCTAACTGTACGTTCACACCGCCGCCGACTCGAGTGGTTCTAACTGTACTTTCACACCGCCGCCGACTCGAGTGGTTCTAACTGTACTTTCTCACCGCCGCCGACTCGAGTGGTTCTAACTGTACTTTCACACCGCCGCCGACTCGAGTGGTTCTAACTGTACGTTCACACCGCCACCGACTCGAGTGGTTCTAACTGTACTTTCACACCGCCGCCGACTCGAGTGGTTCTAACTGTACGTTCACACCGCCGCCGACTCGAGTGGTTCTAACTGTACTTTCACACCGCCGCCGACTCGAGTGGTTCTAACTGTACTTTCACACCGCCGCCGACTCGAGTGGTTCTAACTGTACTTTCACACCGCCGCCGACTCGAGTGGTTCTAACTGTACGTTCACACCGCCGCCGACTCGAGTGGTTCTAACTGTACGTTCTCACCGCCGCCGACTCGAGTGGTTCTAACTGTACGTTCTCACCGCCGCCGACTCGAGTGGTTCTAACTGTACGTTCACACCGCCGCCGACTCGAGTGGTTCTAACTGTACGTTCACACCGCCGCCGACTCGAGTGGTTCTAACTGTGCGTTCTCACCGCCGCCGACTCGAGTGGTTCTAACTGTGCGTTCACACCGCCGCCGACTCGAGTGGTTCTAACTGTACGTTCTCACCGCCGCCGACTCGAGTGGTTCTAACTGTACGTTCTCACCGCCGCCGACTCGAGTGGTTCTAACTGTACGTTCACATCGCCGCCGACTCGAGTGGTTCTAACTGTACGTTCACATCGCCGCCGACTCGAGTGGTTCTAACTGTACGTTCACACTGCCGCCGACTCGAGTGGTTCTAACTGTACGTTCTCACCGCCGCCGACTCGAGTGGTTCTAACTGTACTTTCACACCACCGCCGACTCGAGTGGTTCTAACTGTACTTTCACACCACCGCCGACTCGAGTGGTTCTAACTGTACGTTCTCACCGCCGCCGACTCGAGTGGTTCTAACTGTACGTTCTCACCGCCGCCGACTCGAGTGGTTCTAACTGTACGTTCACATCGCCGCCGACTCGAGTGGTTCTAACTGTACGTTCACATCGCCGCCGACTCGAGTGGTTCTAACTGTACGTTCACACCGCCGCCGACTCGAGCTGCACAGAAGCTTTGTCCGCCGGTCAAGGACGCTTGTCACGGGGAGCTTGTTGGCGCTTTGGCCGCTCTGACGTCCAGCATTCTATGTTCGATCATGAGAGAAGAGTAGTGTCACAACATGAAATGTAAACAGAAAAAACAAGCAATACATTGACACAGAAACCTTTTATAATGACAGCATTTTTATAACCGTTTTGGTCACATTTGATCGAAAAAAAAGAATAATTAGCTATTATTATTATTATTTGCATTACTATTATTTGTTACCGTGAGCAAATTAATTGCATTCCCACTTAAAACAAGTGTTCGTAAATATTTCCAATAAAAGTTGCACATCCTCAAATGTGTATCCCCAGATCATTATGGATCATTGCACAGTTGTCATGTTGGTGCTGCTGTATTGTATTTGCGGAGGAGACGTCGGACTCGGAACTAATGTTTTGGTAGGAATGAAAGTTTACATCGTGTTTTTCTCTGGAATCAGCCAGCGCGAAGGACATATATATTCCGATTGGTTGCTTGTGTTTTGCCACTGCTTGCCGCTGAACCGCATCATAACTAATTACTATAAAGTTGAGCTTCTCTTAACTTTCAAATTGACGCTCACTTTCATTGAAAGAGAAAGTGTAACCGCGCCCCTAGTTAGCCCAGTTTGGCCAGTTAGCCCAGTTGACCAGCATCAGGCTTCAGCGATGGTTTTATCTTTTTTATCATGTCACACACCGGTGCGGGGACCATGTCTCAGGCCTAACTCTCAGTGAAGAGATCCTGCTACTCTGAGAGAGAGAGAACAGCAGGAGAACTGTGGGAACCCGTCATCTGACGAATACTAATGAGTACAGCTTGTTCAGAGCAAGGTCCAATATGGCTGCTCTGTGCAGTTTTAATAAGAGCATGTGTTATAACATTTGGTACAGCAGAACAACTCACGCACAGCCTGACGGATGCTCAAATAACCCTTCAGATTACGCTGGTATGCAGAGTCTGTCCCGTTCACACTCTGCCTATTTCACTCCAGTCCTGTGGAGTTTTCCACTGTAATGGGGTCATTTAACAGATGCTTTTACTCAGTGTCTTACAGTAATTTCTCACCTGAGGGTCAGTGTCTTCCCTGCTGATTGTCAAAGACCAACACTACCATGGTAAACGAACCCAGCTTTGACCTCTTAATGTTTAACTTTTGTCTACTGTAAACTACAAGGATTTACCTATAAACAACGAAAAGTTCCTGTTCTGTCAAAGTGCAACAGAGCCTGTGACCCCCAACTCACACAGCAGGAACTTTGGTTGAATAAATCAAAAGTAGGGCTCTACATGTAATCAGATGACAGTATGGGCTAGTGTCTGTAAATGTTATAGCCTGCTATGTAAATCTAAAGTCTGTCTCAGTTTGCGTGTGTGACACTCATGTGCGTCTCACTATATGAACACGTGAACTTCATCTGAGAGTCACTTCAGCAGCGTTTCACCATTTCATCTCAGAAAACTGACGATACACACAAACTCACAGCTCTTCACCACAACATGCCAAAATAAAAGTCTGACAGAAATATATAACTATTGTCAGTAGAATATACCCCTCAAAGTACTACTACAAATTATAGTACTAATACTAATAATACACAATAATGATACTAATTCTAATAATTTAATAATAATTATTAAAATATTATTTTTAAAGAATATAATAAAAAAATGTCATACGTTTTAATTTAAGCAGTAAACATCAGCTCTTTGTTTGCCAAGATAACACAGTTTTTGTTAATATTTTTTTTCTAAATCCTAAAACACCAAATCCAGAAAAATGAAAAGGACAAAGAATGTCTGGGAAAATAATAAAACAAAAAACGGAATTCAGGAAAAAAAAATATGTATTTCATAAGGGCCTATGAATGCGAGACGTGAAAGCGAGTGACGATGAGCACCTCAGACAAGAGGAGAGAGAGTGAAGACCATACGCCACTTTACAGCGCTTCGCTTCAGCTGACATCTCAGAAGGTCATGTTTTCCTCTTATTAGAAGGTGGCCGTGGCGTGCCAGAGTAACTGATGGTTGACAAAGGTGCATGAAGAAAAGCCTTGATCTTCCAAAGCATCATTAAATAAGACCTTGTTCATGTTGCTTCTGTAATTAAGTACCGCTGCCTCACTGAAGACCCACAGGCAGCTTCATCTGGCACATATACACATATTAAATATTTGTATTAGTCTCATGCATAATGTCAGATTAACATGTGTACTCTACACCAGAATATACACTTTAGAGCCTCTACTTTGATAGAACAAAACAAAAGATCTCGAGGTTCGGTGTTAGTCTGTCCAGCGTTACGCAGCTGCAGCTCGGAAAAACTGTTTCCTTTTTTCCAACTTCTAACAGCACTAATGAGCTGCACACAGAGTTTTGCTTTCAGAAGTCAAGTTGGAGATAAAAGAAGGATGAGGAAGTAGGTCAACACTGCGCTCTCTCCCAAAACAGCAGAAATCCACTTACAGCAGAAGTCTGAGACGCCACGCTTCCAGATCTGGGGCCGAGAGACAAACCTGAGGAATATTTACACACTTCAGAGAGTGGGAGAGATGTGCTGTTTCTCAGTCCTGGCACTGTCACACTAGCCTGAGTCTCACGGTCCTGGCCAGAAGATCATCAACCTCCATAAACACATGATGCAGTTAAGACAGTCTAATGAATATTCATGAGATAATATTA
>JAULUF010000093.1:75000-175000 GCA_031834385.1 Semotilus atromaculatus
GACATTAAGGGTCGGTCCTGCAATACGAGTGTCTGTTGACGGCACGACTGCAACACACTGAACTCACGTAAAGATCCAACCCTAACCCTGAGGAGTTAAAGTCCTTCTGTAGTCAATCATTTTATCCCTTAAAACTCATCTTTGATCACCAAAGTGACATAGTTAAACGTTTTTGAAAACGTTTTTGAAATAAAAAATTTTGCATGCCTTAAAATATCTTGAATGTAACTCGACACCCTTGCCTCATTTAGTATGCGTGGTTCTATGAATATGCAAACGCACACTCACTCCCTCACTCAGAGATCCACTGGTTGACGATCACACGTTGATCTGATTGGTTACAAGGTCGTTTGTGACGTCAGAAACACCAGCGATTTCACACCGTGTTTTTGAGACTGTCTTTGGTTCACTGCAGTTTTAAGCAGAAAATATTCAGCAATGCTGTCGACTTATGAACTTACACATGGTTTGTCTGAAAGCATATTAAAAACACCACATAGACACATAAACAACATTAAAAGATGGATGTTCACCACAGGGAGACAGTGGTCTTGTGGACTTGTGCCAACATGAATTAAAAACAATAACATTCAGCAAATTAACAAATTGTATAAAGATAACGAATGAATCAAGTAAATATTAAAATTGTAATAACAAATAAGTTTCAAGATATGATAGAAAAATCTTAGTCAATAGATTTATAACAAAATCCAAAGTAGTGTATCTAACAGATGAAGTTTGTGAAGATCACAATATAGAGAAAAAAAAAGATATTTGCAGAATGAAAAGAGAGACGAGAAAGAAGTTCTGAAGACATTTTATACATTTTATATGATGTGCTTATGAAACTGGAACCTACTAGAGACCGTATGTAAAAAAGTTATTAATACTTCTTTTGCAACCATTTGAGGATGAGCTCAAGTCAAGATGCAGATGTTAGACTGATAGAGAGATGATAGACTGAAAGAGAGATGTTAGAGAGATGTAAGACTGATAGAGAGATGTTAGACTGATAGAGAGATGTCACGAAGAGATGAAAACAACACATCATGGAATCAAGTCTGAAGGGAAATGCGCTCATAGAAACCAATAACATGAATAACATCTAGAATTGATAAAGAAAAGATTCAAAAAAAAAAAAAGTTGAATAAATTAAAATAGAAAGATTTCCATACACCAAGGATGATCACAAAAAATGGCTGTATTTGAGATGGAGTAATGTGCACTAATAAAACTGCACAACTGTCAGTCAAAAGAGCAGATGGAGACGTTCTCCACAGTCTTTCAATCTCTTGACACACACCAGCTGATGTCTGACATCTGAGCACAACCCTTCCTGTTTGGGGGACATTCAGAAAACATTAAACTAAACACAACGGTCCATCACTCTCTTCCAGAGCCTGTCCATCACTGTCTTCCAGAGCCGGTCCATCACTTTCTTCCAGAGCCGGTCCATCACTCTCTTCCAGAGCCTGTCCATCACTCTCTTCCAGAGCCGGTCCATCACTCTCATCCAGAGCCGGTCCATCACTCTCATCCAGAGCCTGTCCATCACTCTCATCCAGAGCCTGTCCATCACTCTCTTCCAGAGCCTGTCCATCACTCTCTTCCAGAGCCGGTCCATCACTCTCATCCAGAGCCTGTCCATCACTCTCATCCAGAGCCTGTCCATCACTCTCATCCAGAGCCTGTCCATCACTCTCTTCCAGAGCCGGTCCATCACTCTCGTCCAGAGCCGGTCCATCACTCTCTTCCAGAGCCGGTCCATCACTCTCATCCAGAGCCTGTCCATCACTCTCATCCAGAGCCAGTCCATCACTCTCGTCCAGAGCCTGTCCATCACTCTCTTCCAGAGCCTGTCCATCACTCTCTTCCAGAGCCTGTCCATCACTCTCTTCCAGAGCCTGTCCATCACTCTCTTCCAGAGCCGGTCCATCACTCTCTTCCAGAGCCGGTCCATCACTCTCATCCAGAGCCTGTCCATCACTCTCTTCCAGAGCCGGTCCATCACTCTCGTCCAGAGCCGGTCCATCACTCTCTTCCAGAGCCTGTCCATCACTCTCTTCCAGAGCCGGTCCATCACTCTCATCCAGAGCCGGTCCATCACTCTCTTCCAGAGCCTGTCCATCACTCTCTTCCAGAGCCGGTCCATCACTCTCATCCAGAGCCGGTCCATCACTCTCATCCAGAGCCTGTCCATCACTCTCATCCAGAGCCTGTCCATCACTCTCTTCCAGAGCCTGTCCATCACTCTCTTCCAGAGCCGGTCCATCACTCTCATCCAGAGCCTGTCCATCACTCTCTTCCAGAGCCGGTCCATCACTCTCGTCCAGAGCCGGTCCATCACTCTCTTCCAGAGCCGGTCCATCACTCTCATCCAGAGCCTGTCCATCACTCTCTTCCAGAGCCGGTCCATCACTCTCGTCCAGAGCCGGTCCATCACTCTCTTCCAGAGCCTGTCCATCACTCTCTTCCAGAGCCTGTCCATCACTCTCTTCCAGAGCCGGTCCATCACTCTCATCCAGAGCCTGTCCATCACTCTCATCCAGAGCCTGACCATCACTGTCTTCCAGAGCCTGTCCATCACTCTCTTCCAGAGCCGGTCCATCACTCTCATCCAGAGCCTGTCCATCACTCTCATCCAGAGCCTGTCCATCACTCTCATCCAGAGCCGGTCCATCACTCTCATCCAGAGCCGGTCCATCACTCTCATCCAGAGCCTGTCCATCACTCTCATCCAGAGCCTGTCCATCACTCTCATCCAGAGCCTGTCCATCACTCTCATCCAGAGCCTGTCCATCACTCTCATCCAGAGCCTGTCCATCACTCTCATCCAGAGCCTGTCCATCACTCTCTTCCAGAGCCTGTCCATCACTCTCGTCCAGAGCCTGTCCATCACTCTCATCCAGAGCCTGTCCATCACTCTCTTCCAGAGCCTGTCCATCACTCTCATCCAGAGCCTGTCCATCACTCTCATCCAGAGCCTGTCCATCACTCTCTTCCAGAGCCTGTCCATCACTCTCGTCCAGAGCCTGTCCATCACTCTCATCCAGAGCCTGTCCATCACTCTCATCCAGAGCCTGTCCATCACTCTCATCCAGAGCCTGTCCATCACTCTCTTCCAGAGCCTGTCCATCACTCTCTTCCAGAGCCGGTCCATCACTCTCATCCAGAGCCGGTCCATCACTCTCTTCCAGAGCCGGTCCATCACTCTCTTCCAGAGCCGGTCCATCACTCTCATCCAGAGTCGGTCCATCACTCTCGTCCAGAGCCTGTCCATCACTCTCTTCCAGAGCCTGTCCATCACTCTCGTCCAGAGCCTGTCCATCACTGTCTTCCAGAGCCTGTCCATCACTCTCTTCCAGAGCCTGTCCATCACTCTCGTCCAGAGCCTGTCCATCACTGTCTTCCAGAGCCGGTCCATTACTCTCATCCAGAGCCTGTCCATCACTCTCTTCCAGAGCCAGTCCATCACTCTCGTCCAGAGCCTGTCCATCACTGTCTTCCAGAGCCTGTCCATCACTCTCGTCCAGAGCCTGTCCATCACTCTCATCCAGAGCCTGTCCATCACTCTCATCCAGAGCCTGTCCATCACTCTCTTCCAGAGCCTGTCCATCACTGTCTTCCAGAGCCTGTCCATCACTCTCGTCCAGAGCCTGTCCATCACTCTCATCCAGAGCCTGTCCATCACTCTCATCCAGAGCATGTCCATCACTCTCGTCCAGAGCCTGTCCATCACTGTCTTCCAGAGCCTGTCCATCACTCTCGTCCAGAGCCTGTCCATCACTCTCGTCCAGAGCCGGTCCATCACTGTCTTCCAGAGCCTGTCCATCACTCTCTTCCAGAGCCGGTCCATCACTCTCGTCCAGAGCCTGTCCATCACTCTCGTCCAGAGCCTGTCCATCACTCTCGTCCAGAGCCTGTCCATCACTGTCTTCCAGAGCCGGCCCATCACTCTCTTCCAGAGCCTGTCCATCACTCTCGTCCAGAGCCGGTCCATCACTCTCTTCCAGAGCCTGTCCATCACTCTCATCCAGAGCCTGTCCATCACTCTCGTCCAGAGCCGGTCCATCACTGTCTTCCAGAGCCTGTTCATCACTCTCATCCAGAGCCTGTCCATCTCTTCCTGAACCAACGGTGATGTGAAAGTGGCCCCGGATAGAAGGAATATGGGGAAATGATGTACAGGGAAAACACCTCAAAGCCCTAGACTACAACTACACAACTTTGTTTATATACATTTCTTTTCTTGGTTTATTTTTTCTATTTTTTTGGTTATTAATATTATTAATAAATTAATCATTATCTATTAATAAATCCATAGTATGCACTGTGCACATCTTCCAAACAGAGATATCATGTATCAGGGAAACTTTTATAAACTACTCTGTAGCCCTGAGGAAATATAGACATGAATCCATCCATACATCCAGGCAGGGTTAGGGTCCTGGAGTCAAGAAAACACTCGGGACAGATGGCCAGTTCGTCACACACACACACACACACACACACACACACACACACACACACACACACATGTTGGTGCAACTACATGATGAGGACTCTCCATAGGCATAATAGTTTTTACACTGTACAAACTGTATATTCTCTTCCCTTACACTGCCCCATCCCTAAACCTGCCCATCACACACACACACAAACACACACACACACACACACAAGTACACACACAGACGCACAAGCACACACGCACACGCACGCACGCGAACACGCAGACACACACACACGCACACGCACACACGTGCACACACGCACATGCACACAATTCTTCTGAGAGGCAACACTGCTTTAAGAGCCCACAACCAATGTTTGGGCAGACATATTTTATAAATTTGGAAATGTTTGAAACCATCTGCCTTTACTAGTACAGCTGTACGAGAAAATTACTGTAATTTGTTCTCTATAAATGTCAGGAGCCCCGCCACCATCAGCCAAGGAACCTGAGAGTCGTGCAGCTCGAGCTTTCTAGCAAACAGCAGATCTGATCAAATCCTGAACAAATCCTGAACAAATCCTGAACAAATCCTGATCAAATCCTGATCAAATCCTCATCAAATCCTGATCCAAATCCTGATCAAATCCTGATCCAAATTCTGATCAAATCTTGATCAAATCCTGATTCAAATTCTGATCAAATTCTGATCAAATCCTGATCAAATCCTGATCAAATCCTGATCCAAATTCTGATCAAATCCTGATCAAATCCTGATTCAAATTCTGATCAAATTCTGATCAAATCCCGATCAAATCCTGATCAAATCCCGATCAAATCCTGATCAAATCCCGATCAAATCCCGATCAAATTCTGATCAAATCCTGATCAAATCCTGATTCAAATTCTGATCAAATCCCGATCAAATCCTGATCAAATCCCGATCAAATCCTGATCAAATCCCGATCAAATCCTGATCAAATCCTGATCAAATCCCAATCAAATCCCGATCAAATTCTGATCAAATCCCGATCAAATCCTGATCAAATCCAGATCAAATCCAGATCAAATCCAGATCAGACGAGGAGAAACGCTCAGACATCATGACACAAGATATGTAGAGGTATTGCTGGAGGAAGGGAACGAGATACACAGGAGAGAGTGTGTTCACAGATCTGATTGGTCATGGTGCCAGAGGGATTATGGATCTTTCCATAATAAATAAAAAAATACAATTAAAATAAAAAATTTGTGTTTAATGTTATTTTCAGTAGTCATAATCAGTTGTATTATGCGTCAATATTATTATTCTTTATTAGTATTCATAATCAGATGTATTTGTGAAGTTTATGTACATGAGATAGATTGAAGACACGCACAAGAGATCATTTTGGAATGTGTATCATTTGTTTCCCAATGATGCACATTATACAAGTCACAAGTTCTCTATAAAGCAGGATTGTGTAGCGTGATGTTGTTCTCCACTGATGAGGTGTACGTCGACTGTAGTACAGTAGACCTATTCTTTCCTATAAAGTTTTTTTGTGATTGTTGCGGGCAAAAATCCTTGATTACGCGGCACGTTTTCTTAAAAAATGCGATGGAATATGCGGGAAATTTATGCAATTTTATGCGATGAAATTGCGGGAACTTGCAAAAATTGCGGGAACTTGCAAAAACTGCGGTTTGATGAAAAAGAGAAAAAAAAAGTGATTCCCCCAACACCCTGTTCTCACTAGGCCACTACCTTAATGTAAAGAGTCATTTCTTATTACTCCTATGATAAGCAAGCACTACATCACAGAAAGTGCTGGGAATATTTAAGATCTCATCTTGTTTTATTTCAGACCTTAATAAACATGGCAAACTTACAAAACATTGATGAGTCAAACAAGTTCTGTAGCTTTACAAAAGGAATATGCTACAACTTCTGTAAAAAAAAAGAATAAATAAAATATAAAAAATAAAATGTGCTTCCTGTTTTACAGAGGTAGCTATACAAAACAGACATCTTCTGTTAAAATAAGTGCTTCCAATGCACAAAGTGCAATCTCTTACTGTAACAAATTTACATACTAATATTCTTACAACTGTAAGGTTTTTGAAACTAGTATGATTTAACCCACTGGTAACAAAAAAGTGCAATCTTACAACTGCAAAGGCTGGGCTTCATCATGGCTTCATCGCGGGGTTTGCAGCTTTTCGATGATGTTCACGTCACGTAATTACGTCACTTCATAACGTTCCCATGGCAACAGGGGGACCGGCTGCTCGTGTGTGAAGTAAACGCAACATTTTCCACCTTTCTGCTAAGATATGTGACTTTTTTGCGATTTGAAATCATGAAATTATGAAACTTTATTAAATTATGAAATGAAATCATGCAAGTTCTGCATATTTTGCGTGGAAATCAGCAATTTATGCGGCGAGATTGCGGAGTATTTGAAAAAATGCGACCCCCGCATAAATATGCGGACTTTGGCTGATTTTGCATTGAATTCAGCGATCGCATAATCACGTTTATCTGGAGGGACTGTCTATTAAGCTGCCTGCATGACTTCCAACAGCAACACCCGTTGTAACTGCCAGCGTTAATGCAGGGAATGTATATAGACATGGGTGACTTTTGGCTACTACTTTTGACAATGTGCCTTATAACAACACTAAAGAGAGTGTTTAAAGACGCGCTCCAGAACGGCAGGATTTATAAACAAAGCTGGATGAGTCGCGACCCTGTGCTCAGTCACCCAGCGGTGGAGTTTGCACTGAATTTTCGACCACTGTAAGAACACTGGGCCAGGATGAGTGGATTATATTCCAAAATCAGGAAAGAGCATTTGGAAAGACCCTGGGTACGAAACACCTCGAGGATAAACATAACTTCCTCTTCTCAAGAGAAAAACACAGACCAAAATGGATCAGACTCATCCGCATTTCAAATGGAGTTTACTTTAAGAACGGAACTTCTTCCGTTATATATACAGATAAATAGATACGGATATATACGGATAGAATATACAGACACATGTGTGTGTGTGTGTGTGTGTGTGTGAGAGAGAGAGAGAGAGAGAGTGTGTGTGTGTGTGTGAGAGAGAGAGAGAGAGAGAGAGAGTGTGTGTGTGTGTGTGTGTGTGTGTGTGTGTATGTGTGTGTGTGTGTGTGTGTGTGTGTGTGTATGTGTGTGTGTGTGTGTGTGTGTGTGTGTGTGTGTGTGAGAGAAAGTGTGTGTGTGTGTGTGTGTGTGTGTGTGTGTGTGTGTGTGTTTGACAGCCCAGCGATGGACTTCTGTACGTGGGTCTCTGTTTACTGTGTGTCGCTCAGGAGCTCAGCACTTCTCAGATGTGTTTTCACGCGCACAGGGAATCTTGTTTTGTGCAGTGAACTCATGACAGTCACACAAACAGCAGGTTTCTCTCAGATCAGCAGAATGTGTGAGAGAGAACCTCCGCTTCAGCTTCAGACACACAAAAATCAATGCATGACTAACCCTAACTGTGATAATCTGTCAGACGCATACGTTTCCATGGTGTTTATCTTATATAAGCACTGCAGAAAATCTCTACTGCTTTTTCTCTATAAGTTTTGCTGTATCAATATTAGTAATAATAGTATTTTAATACTAAAATCATAAATCAACACATCCTATCAAAACAGAGTCATATTCTTTTCTGATTGTAGCTTGACAGTTTATAACTGGAACTAATTTATCCCAAATCCAGCTATCAGTACACCATGATTCTGTCATTTGTCAACTAAAAAGTATTTTGGCTCCTGAATGTTTTGTCAATGGCACCATCCTCACTGGGTAGAGGTGGACAATATGAGCAAAGATATTGATCTAGCATGGGATTATCATAACCCACGTCACAATGCATTCATATAAAAAAATAATAATGGACTTTATGACAATGGTAAAGGTAAAGCTATCACAAATTTGATACTAGCATCATTTTGAGATAACTGAAATTAATGATAACTTCAATTCAGTGAAGTATTCGTCTGATTCGACAGATCAAACTGGTAAATCCTAGTTGAATGATTCATTAAAAGAGAAAAAAATTGTTCCATTAATCTACTCGTGGACAGTAAATGATGCGGTACAGCGAGTGAGATGTCAGTGATGGAGGACAAGACTCTCTGTACGTCCGTCGGTCCACATGGACATGAAAACTGCCTCGGTTACTTATAAGTGTTACACATTTGTAAGTTCACTGCAGCCTGAATTCTGCACACACTCTTTTTCCCTACAGTATTTAATGGTGTTATGTGTCAGCCCTCATCTATTTATCTGTCAGCATCTAATTATCCTACCTAAAATCTTATTAAACGAATGTGATGTCAACCAAACTCAACGTGTCCACTGAACAGGGCTTTCAGAGATTCTGTCAGCCGATTCACGATCTCCGTCATCTCACCTGTGTTGGGAAAGGGTCAATGTTAAGTGACCGTCACCGTCCCGTCTTCATCTTTTGTTCAATATTACAAAGAGAACAACAACGACTCGATGGAGAACTGCAGCTGACTAAAGTGAATTTGAATCGACTCGCATGGACTGGATCAACTCAAAAGGAAGATGATTTGATTCTGATTTCTGCAGTGACCATTATGCTATAGGATTTCTGAAAATGAAAAGTACAAATCAACAGCTCATCCATTTTCTAGGAAAGCTATCATCATTCCCAATCAATACAAACAGGCTCAGTGGATCCTGTACACAACAGACACAAGAAGACAAATAAAGCCTGTAGTTTGCTCTGATTTAGAGACGTCGGGTCTCACGTTCAAAGATAAATCCATTTCAAAGAGAGGAAGAAAATTAAACCATATTTAAGTGCTCAAATCTTAAACCTTAACGGATAGGACAGAATAGTGATAATTCAGGGATCTACAGTAACCTCATTTACATTTACTTCCCAGAATGTAAGATATTAAAAGGTTCAGCAGATACAAAGCATGTACAGTCCCCAAATGTAAGGCACAACTAAAGTACCAATAAAGCAAATCAACATTGTGTGCAAATAAATCTACTGCTAGTTAAAGGTTTCTGGAGGCTGGACAGTCTGACCAATGTCCTCGATTCAGTATGATGAGAATTGTATTATCTGAGGGAATCATGCTGGCCTTTTATCTACCATGTAACTGTTGCCCTGTAACTGGGAAAGCTCGGCTGAATACAGATAAGACTTCCTTAGTCTAACGATAAGCTTTCTCTAATTGAGAGAAATGATGTAATATTGATCTGCTGTACAGCCTCACGGCCGTGACATTTACCAGACCGCAGCGGTCGAGGAACAGGGACGGGGAACCTGGAGCTTTTACACTGGTATATAATTATCAGTTCTGAAAAGGTTCTGTGCACTAGCACATGACATCAGGCTGATTTGCAATGTGGAAAACAAATTTTTAAAAATAAAATAAAAAAGAGAAATATGCCATTTTAAAAACAGTGTACATGCTGTAAAAATGGTTAAATGATATTTATGATACATACAGTTGCCAAAATATGGCAAATATTTTTTTCTTTATATATTTTTCAGTAAAGATGGTTTTCTATTAAAAATACTGACAATTTTACAGTTCAGATTTGATTACATTCAAATCGTGTCACTGTGCATCCAAAGATAACCACGCAAAAACATAAGTTCAAAGATGTTTTTTCACAGGTATGTTGCTCTGATCAATTGCCTTTTTCTAATGCAGAGGCCACAAATCACATTAAGGCAAACACTTTTTATATCAACGTAATAATCCATCCGGCTACATTACGAAAAATAGCAGCTTCCACAACCTGACAATCTTAGTCAAAATACACAAGTCAAAAAGTTATGAACAAAACCGGAGACAAAGACAATTCTCTTTTCAACGTCTACCAACTTGAATAATTCCTCTTCAAGAATGCCCTTGAACTGACAGCTTCATTTCAGCTATTTCTGCATCTTAGAGATACTTCTCTTCTGGAAGAATATGTCAGGATCCCTGACTGTGCCATGAGAGAGGACAACATCTACTTCATCTTACATTCAGCCAATGGAGTAACATATCTACCAAATACATTATAATGTGACTATAGTTAGAGGAGAACTGGCCATTTCTCATTCTTTCCTAAATATATGATGTACTATGTACAATGTGTATCGCCCAGCTCTAATCTGCTAAATGCAACTATAAAGCATATTTATATTAAGATACACATATCTAACTCTTCTATTGAACATTATCCAGAGACTTAGAGCTTCCACACTGACGCCGGAACAGTTGATTTGACTCTTCTACTTTAGTCTTCAGCAATCATGGTTTAGTGGAGTTATTTCCATATTTCCAGTGACCTGAGCCTGGTTAGTCTTTGTGACAGTGGCATCATTCATGTTCACTCAGTCGAGTCCGTGTCTCTGACACTCATTTAGCAGTAAACAACCATGAAATGCAGCACATAAAAGCTCTATTGTTTTACAAAGGTGCGATTCTGACACATTACACAGGTGATCAAACACAGCACATTCATTTCAGCGCAGCGCAGAGACAAACACACAATAATGCCAGAACCTACACACAGTTGAACCTGCACACAGCTGAACCTACACACAGTCTACACACAGCTGAACCTACACACAGTCTACACACAGCTGAACCTACACACAGTCTACACACAGTTGAACCTACACACAGTATACACACAGTTGAACCTACACACAGTTGAACCTACACAGTTGAACCTACACACAGTATACACACAGTTGAACCTACACACAGTTGAACCTACATACAGCTGAACCTACACACAGTCTACACACAGCTGAACCTACACACAGTTGAACCTACATACAGTTGAACCAACACACAGTCTACACACAGCTGAACCTACACACAGTTGAACCTACACACAGTTGAACCTACACACAGTCTACACACAGTTGAACCTACACACAGCTGAACCTACACAGTCTACACACAGTTTAACCTACACACAGCTGAACCTACACACAGTTGAACCTACACACAGTTAAACCTACACAAGTCTACACACAGCTGAACCTACACACAGTTGAACCTACACACAGCTGAACCTACACACAGTCTACACACAGTCTACACAGTCTACACACAGCTGAACCTACACACAGTTGAACCTACACACAGTTGAACCTACACACAGCTGAACCTACACACAGTTGAACCTATATACAGTTGAACCTACACACAGTCTACACACAGCTGAACCTACACACAGTTGAACCTACACACAGCTGAACCTACACACAGTTGAACCTACACACAGCTTACCCTACACACAGTTGAAGCTACACACAGCTGAACCTACACACAGCTGAACCTACACACAGTCTACACACAGTCTACACAGTCTACACACAGCTGAACCTACATACAGTTGAACCAACACACAGTCTACACACAGCTGAACCTACACACAGTTGAACCTACACACAGCTGAACCTACACACAGTCTACACACAGTTGAACCTACACACAGCTGAACCTACACACAGTTGAACCTACACACAGTTAAACCTACACAAGTCTACACACAGCTGAACCTACACACAGTTGAACCTACACACAGTTGAACCTACACACAGTTGAACCTACACAAAGCTGAACCTACACACAGTCTACACACAGTTGAACCTACACACAGTTGAACCTACACACAGTTGAACCTACACACAGTCTACACACAGTTGAACCTACACACAGCTGAACCTACACACAGTATACACACAGTTGAACCTACACACAGTTGAACCTACACTCAGTTGAACCTACACACAGTTGAACCTACACACAGTTGAACCTACACAAAGCTGAACCTACACACAGTCTACACACAGTTGAACCTACACACAGTTGAACCTACACACAGTTGAACCTACACACAGTTGAACCTACACAAAGCTGAACCTACACACAGTCTACACACAGTTGAACCTACACACAGCTGAACCTACACACAGTTGAACCTACACACAGTTGAACCTACACACAGTTGAACCTACACACAGTTGAACCTACACAAAGCTGAACCTCCACACAGTCTACACACAGTTGAACCTACACACAGTTGAACCTACACACAGTTGAACCTACACACAGTCTACACACAGTTGAACCTACACACAGCTGAACCTACACACAGTATACACACAGTTGAACCTACACACAGTTGAACCTACACACAGTTGAACCTACACACAGCTGAACCTACACACAGTCTACACACAGTTGAACCTACACACAGTCTACACACAGTTGAACCTACACACAGTTTCTCAGCATCATAATGTGCAGATAAACGCTGTTCTTACCCATCTGCATCTCCACGACGCTCAGCTTATTCTCATACGGGAAGAGGATCTTGGGCGGCTTGTCAGTCAGTGGTGCTGTACAGGAAAACAAACAACAAAACAAATAATTAGTTATGTGTCAATGCTGTCATCTGTCTCTGATATAGCTGCATAATTAAACGTTAAATTCTAAATGACATTAATTCTTAACTGTCTTTGACAAGTATGATCACACTGGTTTGATTTGAGCATATCAGAACTGAAAACACTCCATCAGTCACGGGACTAAACTACAGTGCAGTGTTAATTTCGTTGACGAAAATAATGACGAAAATTATTCGTCAACGACATTTTTTCACAGACGAAAACAAGACAATAACTAAATAAAAACCAGTTTTAAATGACGACAACTCGGACGAAAATGTATTGACATTTTCGTCAACGAATAAAAACTAGACGAAAATGTTAGGGAGGGACGATTGGGGAAGAGATCCATTCAGAACTGATTTGCGTGTGTGGAAGATGCGCACATTTGTATTGTAACGTGCTGATCTACGGCGGGACAGGAGTTGCCATTGATGCATGTCTCATAAATCGTTAAAAAATGTAAACGTCTGGGAGAAAGAGAAGAGCAGTCTTTACAGAACATACATTTGTGAGAATATCGGATGTGCATCAGTGCATGGATCTGCACACTCGGTCTTAAAGTGACAGTGCGTAATAAACATAATGCCGTCCGTGCACTTAATATTAATCAAACAACAAAATAAAAAGAGAAAAGCATTCACTGCTCTTTAATAGTTTTATTAAGGATTAATTATATTTAATTCATACAAATAAATATGTCTGCTTAAAAGAATAAAGAATGATGTATGTAAGAAAGACTGCATAATCATTCATTGAAGAATTCAATTCTTTGTTCTACTTTAGGAGAAGTGTTTTTATTTAATTTTAAGATATTATTTTATGGCACAGTGCTAAGTCTATATTGCATGTTCAAACTTTAAAAATTATTAATATTAACAGGTTAATAAATGTTTTCTACGGGAATATATAATGGGTTTGGAAATGTAAGAGAAATTCTAAATTAATGCATTACAATTTAACTAAACCCATTAAATTTTAGAAATACAATAAGATTTTAGTCGACTAAATCTACTGTAGATTTAGTCGACTAAAATCTTATTGTATTTCTAAAATTTAATGGGTTTAGTTAAATTGTAATGAATTTCTCTTACATTAAAATCTTATTGTATTTTTGTCGACTAAAACTAGACTAAAACTAAAACAATTCAGATGACTAAAATAGGACTAAAACTAAATGGCATTTTAGTCAAAAGACTATGACTAAAACTCAATCAAAATCTGCTGTCAAAATTAACACTGCTACAGTGGATCACATTCCTATCAGTGATCAACTAGAATAATGTGTGTGAGTTGAAGTGCCTTAAAGTCACATGACAGATGAGTGTTCAGTGAACAGCAGGTGTGACACGCTTTATGTTCAAGTTTTTATTGTTGTTTTCTTTTTCTGTCACATGTCTGTCCTGTCATGTAGCACATGTGGTGTTTTGTGTTCCTGTCTATTGTCTAGCCCCTCCCATCTTGTTATCTGATTATTGGTTTAATTGTCCCACCTGCTTTTCTCGTTACCCTCCTTGTTTGCCTCCCTATTTAGTCTCCCTGTGTTTGTAGTTCTGTGCTTGTTCGTTATTGATGTTCACCCGTGTTCTGAGTTGTGTTCTGTTCCGTGCCTGCTTTGTTCTTGTTACCTGGATTTATTTTCTATCATCATTAAATACTAATTCTCTGCATTTGAGTCCTCGCGCTCCTTTCCACAACCACACCGTGACATTTTCCTGTTGATCTGCAAACTCTCCACAGAGGAAATCTCATTATCGTAATGAGGCTTTTCTCAATGAAATATGCATTGATTATTTAGTTTCATGTAAAACTGCACAGACAGATTCTGTTCAACAGCCAGATGGAGACATTTCATTCAGAGACACTGAGACATGTTCAAATTCCAGAGTTTTCACGTGTGTGTGTGTGAGACATGTTCAAATTCCAGAGTTTTCACGTGTGTGTGTGTGTGTGTGTGTGTGTGTGTGTGTGTGTGTGTGTGTGTGTGTGTGATAATGACATATGTATTACACTGGTATTACAACTTATGGGTGGTTTATGAGGACACTTCAAAAGTCTAAGTCTAACATCAAATGGCTTAAAAAATGTTTTATTAAAAATTTTAAAATGCAGCATGTCTCCTGTGATGGGTAGGTTTAAGGATAGGGGCAGTGTGTGTGTGTAAGGGGATAGAATATATAGTTTGTACAGTAAAAAAAACATTACGCCTATGGAGAGTCCTCATAATGCTGTTGCACCAACGTGTGTGTGCGCATGTGTGTGTTTCAGCATCCCTCACGTGCTCCGCCTGTATATCTCTCCATCACTCCTCCTGTTGCCCATCTGTATGGACACATTATTCCAAATTTTATAAACGTTTAACCACTATTAAAAAGAGATCCATTCATTCAATGGCAAACTAAATGAGCATAAATCTTTGCTCGGCTCTTGTTGAGTTTAATGAGAGCGAGCGAGTCTTCTGATGTGCCAGGTGTTTGCTCAGATCCTCCATCACTGCGCGTGTGTTTCAGTTCGTGAAGTTTGTCAAGGGCAGAACTGAACGTGGCAGTTTTCACTTTAATGTTCTACCGAAGAGAACAGATGGCTATTGTGTGACGCTAACATCTGATGGCCAGCTGAGTTTTCAAGATAAATAACTAAAGAGAGAGAGAGAGAGAGAGAGGGAGGAGAGAGAGAGAGAGGAGAGAGAGAGAGGAGAGAGAGAGAGAGAGAGAGGGAGAGAGAGAGAGAGAGAGAGAGAGAGAGAGGGAGAGAGAGAGAGAGAGAGAGAGAGATTTTGAAAAAAACTTTATTTACAAAATCACCTCACAATTAACTTACAACAGAAAATTAAAAACAAAATAATAAATCATCATCGACAATAAGACAAAATAAAATTCAACAATTGAAACGTAACACGCTTTTTCTGTGCATATTTAAGACCAAAAATAAAAGTTTCAGGACAAAAACACTCATTAAACTTATTACACAACTCTTTCACCATTACAAGCAAAATTTTCAGTCTGATGCATTGCATAAACGCATGAAACACAGTCTCTTTTTGAGAACAAAAAAGGACAACCTGAGTTATTCTTTGAATCCAAAATTGAAAGAAAAGAATTCACTGCAATTGCCCCATGCAGGATTCTCCACTGCAAGTCCCCTGTTCTTTTCGATAATGGTGGCTTGTACAAAACTCTCCATTCGGGTCTTAACGCATTCACCTATTTTTAAAAAAGAACGCCAAGGGGTATCAACTCTTTTATCAAGTGTCTTTTTGTTGAGAATGAGCACACACATTCTATACAACTCTTTTCCCACACATGAAAAAAAATCTACAGATAAAAAACTATTTTGTTGAAAGAAACACCCAGAATACTCTTCAACATTTGGTTGAATCAACAAACACGGAAAAGGATCTTCACTGTCAGTGACACAAGTCCCTAAAAAGAAATCCTCTAACATCATTGTTTCTTCATCCGTAAAACATTCTTTTAACTTATTCACAAATTGAGTCACTGAACGAACAGATCTGATTCCCAATTTTACAGCAGCAGCTTCTACATTCTTAAAATGAGGTCCAGTTAAGCCCAGTAATTGTTTTAAAACAAAAATTCCTGAGTTTTGTAAAGTCTTATTGAATCCTGGTAAAAAATTGGACGCAGACAGATCCAGTCTTGCATTGCAAATCAAGGGTTTATTAAACAACCAAAAAATGGAATGAAAATTTTCAGTCCTCTGAATATGAAAAAAACTCCAGATCTTGAACAGCTGCTGATAAAAAGACGACAATTTCGAAAGATCCAAGCACTTCGGGTCCATTAAAAAAAGAGATTTATCCATTCCAAGATTTCCAACAGTCCTTAATAAAACACAACTGATCGCCCTCCAACTAACATTCATCGGTCCATCAAGAAGTCTTTGTAAAAAATGCAGCCGGAAAGCTGCAATCCTGCTCTGAAGATGCACCAAACCTTGGCCCCTTTCTTCTTTGGGCAAAAATAAAATACTCTGTGGAACCCAATGAAGCTTGTCCCAAAAAAAATCAACAAAGACCGCTTGAATTTCAGTCATCAATTTTACTGGAGGATCAATGCAAACCAATCTGTGCCATAAGAGTGAAGTTACCAAATTATTTACAATAAGTGTTCTTCCCCTATAAGACAAGTTGGGTAGAATCCACTTCCATTTGTCTAGACGACCTTTCACTTTTTGTAATAACCAATCCCAATTTTTTTGTAAGACATTATCATCTCCTAAAAAAACTCCAAGATATTTCAAACCCCACCTATTCCAACACAGACCTTCAGGAAGAATTGGTTTCCCATCCTTCCAGTCCCCCAGTAAAAACGCCTCACTTTTTTTCCAATTTACTTTTGCTGAAGACCATTTTCCAAAGTCTTCAATCAATGTAGATAAAACATGTATGTCACTTTGTTTATTAATCATTATTATAAGGTCGTCAGCATAAGCTGATATACAAAAATTAGCATCACAAAGTGGTACCCTTAAACCATCTAAATTCTTCCTGATTGTTTGTAGAAGTGGTTCAATAACAAGAGAATATAGCATTCCAGATAATGAACACCCTTGTCTAATACCTCTACTGACCTCGAATGGAGCACATAAGCCACCATTAAACTTAATAACACTCTCAATGTCACCATAAAGAATTTTAATCATGTTTGAAAACTTCTCATTAAAACCAAAAGCCTCTAAAACGTCCCATGAATAAGCATGCTCAACCCGGTCGAAAGCTTTCTCTTGGTCTAAAGACAACAAACTAGGGATGTCAACGATTAATCGACGATCGATTAATTGTCGATAATACATTTAATCGATAAAACGTATCGATCATCGATTAAGCATGCGCGTGCGTGTGCGTGTTCATGCGCGCGTGCTGCTCAACCTCGAAACATGTAAGCGAGTTATGTTTGGGACTATTTTACACCTTCATCGTAACAATAAGTTGGCGTGTGCATTCGCGGCCTTTTTTGTGCAAATGTAAGTTGTAATAGTTTATTTTGTGTAGCCTATCTATATCTGCTTTATCTCATATTGGATGTAACTTGGTTAAGAATTGACGTTAAAGCGTGATCTTTAGCGTGCGCTGCTCAAACGGCAATGCACGACTAATAATGACTATTGGGACTGTCATATTACATAACATTATAAAGAAAACAATATTGTAATAAAACATTGTGAATTATTTGGGTTTTAGTTGCCGTGTCGCGTTGTTCCAGGAAGAGCGCGTCCACACAACATGAGTCATTCTGAATGGCACGTAATTAGTTCAAGTTCACTTGTGCATTCACGTCAGTTTGTGCAGATATAAATTGTAATATTATGTTTATTTTGTATCTGATTAATCTCATATAGGATTCGTTTCTTTTAGTTAAATAACGCGCTAGCAAAGTGCTCAACGGTTATTCATACAGCGCGCGCCGCTCAAGCAGAATGCACGACTAATAATAACGATGATTAATTTGGGACTGTCATATTACATAACATGAGAACACTATTTTATTAATTTGTTGTGAAACATTGGGTTTAGTTGCCGTTTTCAGCGCGTTGTTCCAGGAAGAGCACGCAGTCAACAAGAGACAACAGTCACACATTCTGACAAGCGCATCTGAGGCGGTTGGTGACACGTTATATCAGGGTTCCTCAACTTCGGTCCTGGAGGGCCGGTGTCCTGCACAGTTTAGCTCCAACCCTGATCAAACACACCTACCTGTGAGTTTCTAGTGATCCTGAAGACCTTGATTAGCTTGCTCAGGTGTGTTTGATCAGGGTTGGAGCTAAACTGTGCAGGACACCGGCCCTCCAGGACCGAAGTTGAGGAACCCTGCGTTATATAGTCGTTTTATTTGATTATTAAATAATTAATTTAATTATCAATCACATCGAAACATTTTACAATCCTACTAGCCCTTTATTTAGATTAAAAAACATTCTCATTCATTTGGTCAGGAACATAGAGTTTTGAGCAGCATTTGCAGACCCTGTCCTGCTGTCGGCCATGTGCCACTGCAGCGCCGCATATTGCAGTATAGGCTTATAACGATTAATCGATTAATTGATCGTTAATTTGAACGACGATCGATCATGGGAATTTGTGAAAATTGACATCCCTACAACAAACCACAATTGATATTAAATAATTTGGAAACCTGTATAATATCTCTAATTAAAGAAATATTGTCAAAGATTGACCTGTTTGGTATACAATAAGATTGATCTAGATGGATCACCTGTCCTATTACTTTAGTCAATCTATTAGCTAAAGTTTTAGAAAGTACTTTATAATCGCTGCACAGAAGTGATACCGGCCTCCAGTTCTTGATCTCAGTAAGATCTCCTTTTTTCGGGAGAAGGGTAACCACTGCCCTTCGGCAGCTCAACGGCAGCCGACCCTTTAGCAAGCTGTCATTGAACACCTCTAGCAGGTCAACTCCCAACTCCGACCAGAAAGCTTTCAGAAAATCCACTGGAAGCCCATCTATACCTGGAGCTTTCCCAGACTCCATCTCATGGAGTGCCTTATACAACTCTCCCAGAGTTAGGCCACATTCCAGTTCCTCATTGGACTCTTCTGAGATCTTGGGTAGATCCTCCAAGAAAGGGGATTTTCCCCCCTTCTCCAGCTCAAGTTCACTTTTGTACAGGGACTGATAGAACCGCCTTGTTACCTCACGCATTCAGGGCCGGCGCTCCGCACACGCACATCACGCACTGCGCGTAGGGCACCAAGTGCTTGGGGGGGCACCAAAAAATCTGGGTCGTGAAAAATCATCACAATAGGCTACTAGTATAAATTACAAATAAAATATGTCTAAAGCATGTTAATATACAAAAGCAATACAAAAGTAATATAGGCCTAGACCAAATTAGTCGAGAAAAAGGTGAATCTCCTGTGTCAGTCTCCCTCTGGTGCCCCCCCTTCCCCACCTCCCAGTGGTCTGTTCGATTATGCCTCAATCAATGTCAAATTTGGCAGACACCGACCTCAGACATGGCCTCGAAAAGGCACCGAGAGTCGGGGGCGGAAAAAATGAAAAAGAAGAGACAGCGGGATGATACTCGCGCGTCGCTTGCAGGTAAGACAATGTTTTAAATAAAAATGTTAGTTTTTTTACTACGGCGCCTTTGCGTCGTGTATGCATGTCCAGGGGGGCGTCGCTAGTAGTGCAAATGATCCGGGGCTTTTTTAGCCCTGCATGTTGAATCTTTTATTTTAACGGGGGTCCGGGGGTTTCTCCCCCGGGAAATTTTGAAACTTGGGCTGTTTAAGATGCAGTTAGTTTGTTTGAGAAGAAAAGGAAGACCGCTTAGATATGTTTTTTCGTTATTGTTCTATGTGGATAATGCGGTCATTTTCAATAGGTTCATAGGCCAAGGCCCAAGGGCGACATCTGTTGGTGAAACTGCAATTAGAAAAAAAAACACAATCTCTTCTCAGTGTTTGTATTTTTTCATATTCACAGAGTTGTCAAATTATTAGGGCTGGGAAAAGATTAATCGCATCCAAAATAAAAGTTTGTGTCTACATATATGTGTGTGTACTGTGTATAATTATTTTGTATATATAAATACACACACATATGCACGTATATATTTAAGAAATATGTTGCAGTAGCTTTATGCTCTAATAATTTTTTTTTATTACAGCTTTATGCTCTAATAACTCTTTAAGTTTATATTATATATAAATTGAAATATTTTATATATAAATAACAAATATTTCTTAAATACATTCAGTGAGTGGGTGGGTAGGTAGTTGGGGGGGGGGGGGGGCACCACCAAGCATTAGTGCTTAGGGCACCCAAATGGCTAGCGCCGGCCCTGCACGCATCTGTCTGGGATTTGATAACAAAATACCATCCTCAGAACGCAGAGCATGGATTAACCTTTTTTGCCCATTTTTTTTCTCATGACCAAAGAAATATTTGGAAGGTGCATCCATTTGATCAATATTTATAAAATGAGCACGAACTAATGCTCCTTGTGCTTTATGCTCTAATAACTCTTTAAGTTCAGTTTTTTTCTTTAAAAGGGTTTCCATAAAATTACTATCACTTGAGGTCTGAGACAACTTTTGTAAATCCATCAAATCTTTTTCAAGCATTTTTAAAGAACGATTCAATTCTTTTGTGACATTTTGAGTATATTGTTGTGTGAATTGTTTTATCTGCACCTTACCATAATCCCACCATTGTTGTACAGATTTAAAAGAAGATTTCTCTTCTTTAAAAACCTTCCAGAAAAATGTAAACGATTCAGTAAATAATTTATCATTTAAAAGACTTGTATTAAAATGCCAATATGCACTTTTAGATTTCACTGAATTTAAAATAAATTTACAACTGACCATATAATGATCAGTAAAAGACAAAGGTGTGATAAAACATTTGTTAAACACATTCAAATGATGTTTAAAAACATAAAATCTATCTAACCTAGCTAAAGATATATGATTATCGCGTACATGAGCCCATGTATATTGCTTTTGATTATCATTCATAATTCTCCAAATGTCACATAAATCGTATTTCTCAATCAAATGAATTAAACGGTTTCGCGAAGCCATATGAGGTTCAACATGATTCCGGTATATATCAAGTTCAGTGCAATTAAAATCAGCCCCCACAAATAGAAAATCTTCAGTACAACAATTTTTAAGCGTTGAACAAAGAGTATCTAAAAACAGTAACCTTTCTATAGGTGCTGTTGGAGTATAAACACAAATAAAAACAAATACAAAAGTTTCATAAACAGCTCTGACTTTTAACAATCTACCCTTCACAATTTCATCTACATCGTACGAGATCGGTTTAAAATTTTTACTAAATAAAATAGCAACTCCACCACTCACATTTGAATAATGACTTAATACAGATATTCCACTAAATTCCCTCATCCAGTCAACTACATTTACTACTATGAGTTTCTTGTAAAAAAGCTGTCTATGTTTTTCTGTACCATTTCTTCAAAAATCTGTGCTCTTTTTTTAGAATTCCTCGCCCCATTAACATTCATAGACGCAATATGTACTTCACTCATAATGAAGAAAAAGAAAAAGAACAACCTCAATTTACCAAAAAAAAAGAAAAAGAAATGATTTTTCTTCATCTTATACCGCATCATTATCAAGGGTGCGGTTTATGTTTCTCACAATTTTCTTCAACCTATACACTTCTTTGTTGGTAAAAGAATCACTAGCCATCCAACTTTTTGCTCGATCAGCAAATTGTTTCAAGTCAGGAAAAAACTAACCCTTATTTTTACACCCCTTTTATTTTTTGTTGCCCTGAGGAACAATTTTATGTCCTCCAGACCATAACTACAATCAGTAGTTTCACCTTGCGAAAAACTCATACTGCATTCAGACGAGTCACTGTCACTTTCCGTATCTTGCATTTCCTCATTTTGTAGACCAACGGTCTTGCTTACTTTAGCGTCTAGCAACTTATTTTTCATCTTTCTTTTTTGAGGAGTCTTGAAAAAAAATTGCTCTTGTTCCGAAGTTAACTGTGCTTCTTCACTAACTACCCTAAACTCTTCATTTGCACCTTCCTCTTTACCTTCTGAAGAGGAAGCCACCGTGTCTACGACACTCGAATCATTTACTGTAGGTAGAACATTTGGATTAATATCCACTTGCTCAATCTGAGAAGAAACTGGTTCAGCCTCAATTTCTAGTGCACGATCCACAACATTAAATGCCCTGTATTACCACATCCAAAGCATTTAACTTTTCCAGTGGTGACGTAAATAGCATAGCTAAAATCGTCACTTCGAAAATTCAGTGTAAGATCTAGATCTACGTCATCCGGAATAATCATGTACACAAACCGCCTAAAAGAAACAATATGTTTCAATAAAGGCGAGCCACTACTAATCAGAATCTTTTTTATTGCCGACACCAACTTTCCATAACGTGTCAAAGCCTCCGTTAGAAAACCATCACTAACAAAAGGTGGTACATTCGATAAAATAACCTTTTTCGCTGGTAAGGAAAGTGGGAGAACTGAAATAAATTCACCATCAATGACAATTCCTCGTTCTACCAAATCATTCGCCTTGTCTACTCTATCCAGAAAAACCACTGTTGCATTGTTCATTCTGGACAAAACGCTCGCGTGACCCACCACTTCCCCAACGGCCAAGCAACATTCTTCTACGCTCACCGCCGACGCCACCTTAATCGCATGGCGTCTCGTGAGTGAACTCAAACCCTGCGTTTGCTGGGCCGACATGCCTCCAGAAAACGGATTGCACACGGCCCTCAAACTAGACTAACAAAAACTAATAACAAAACAGACAACAAAACCTCAAAATCAAAACAACAAAACCAAACAAAAAATAGCAGAAAAGAAGAGAGAGAAAAAGAAAAACTCAACACATCAGTCTGCACCACGCTCACACCGCTCCGCACACACTCACTCAACAATCGCACCGGAAGTGAGAGAGAGAGAGAGAGAGAGAGAGAGAGAGAGAGAGAGAGAGAGAGAGAGAGAGAGAGAGAGAGAGAGAGAGAGACTTGACTTTTAAGATCACTTTATTTACAAAACCATTAAAAGATGCAACATTTTTTGTAAAAAAAACTCTAGTTCACTCTAGTAAGAGCAATGAAAAAAATTTATAAAAAGAAAAGAAAAATAAATACAAAAAAATTAATTTTCCCCCCAATTCCTTTCATTTCTTTTACGATCAAACCTTCACTCATACATAAGTTTGGAGACAGCCATCATTATCGACATCACAAATACATTTGTTAATGCCCCATTTACCTCTGAAAACATCCAAGTCATTAACCAACTTGTAATAGCTAAACTCTATATTTATATGGGATTTTATTAACCCCTTCAACATTGCAACCACATCAGTTGATCCACCATCATTTAGTTCTCTTTTCCGTGATAACCAAATTGCCATTTTGGCTTGTCCAAATAAAAAATTTAATAAAACATGAACTTCTTTTTTTTTCCTGCTGTATTTGGGCCCAAAAATTACAAATATAGGCCCAAAAACTTCTCCCAGGGTCTGACACCACTCTTCTAATTTGTTAAATAAAGGCTTTAGCCTAAAACAGTTAAAAAACAAATGAAAGACTGTTTCCTGTATCCCACAAAACGGACAGCCATCCCCTACCTGTGTGCTCTGTGTCTGTTTGTGGCTATTATCCCATGCACAATTCTCCACTGCAGGTCTCCAGACCTCTTCTCTATAGGAGTCTTGTACAGGGACCTCCAGCAGCCTTTAGGGGAAGCGCCTGGCCCAAAAACCTCCTGCCACTTGGACTCTCTCACACTCCCCAGTGAGTGCAAATGTGACACTTTCACGCACAGTACGTACAAAAGTTTTTTCCCAGTGTTGCTAAAAAGTTCCAACTGAGGGGTCTTAAGAGAAAGCAGGCCTCCCTCAGTCTCTTGCCATACTCCAGTGTCTGCTGAAAAAGCCAGTTCTGGGAAAGCAGAGGTTTCGTCCTCCCCACCAGACGACTGTAAAACCAGTCTATAGTCCCGTATTTGATTCAGCATTCTCTCCACCACTCGAACTGATCTAATGTCCAGCTTTTGAGCCAAATTTTCAGCAGATATCCATCCATCCATCCTCAGAGATCAAAAGTCCAACTTTTGTAATGTTTGCCGTCCATAAAGCTCTTCTGAGGGACACTGATTTAAAAATGTCCAAAGCCAGTGCCGGGTTTAAGAGCAGAGGTTCTTCCCTCATCCACAGGTCCAGCGCACCATTTGGCTCCTGAGATATTTTTAAAAGTGTCCATGCTGTCAGTACTGACCGGTAGAAAGATGTCAATCCTGTTAAGTCCAGCTTGTCGATGTCCATGAGAAACAGGTGGCGGTCTAGCCCCATGTTGCCAGCTCTCCTCAGAAGAAGTCCACCAGGTTTTTCTGGATTTCTCTCACTAGATCTTCTGGAGGCTCTAAAATCATCATCCTGTGCCATAACGATGAAGCCACCAGATTGTTACAGACCAGAACCCTCCCCCTGTAGGACAGCCGAGGCAGCAACCATTTCCAGCGAGACAACCGAGCACACACTTTCTCCACTAGGCCCTCCCAGTTCTTCCTTTTGTATTCGTCTACTCCTAAAAACACCCCAAGATATTTCAAACCTGTTCTCCCCCACTGTAATCCACCAGGAAGCAATGGACTATTCAGACCAAGACCACACCAAAGAGCCTCACTTTTACTCCAGTTAACTCTAGCCGAAGATGCCTTCCCGTAACATTCTAGAGCTCCTTTTAGAGATTGAACCTCACTCTGGCCACTAATTAAAACTGCAATGTCATCTGCATATGCAGAGAGTTTAGTAGGTTCTTTAAAAACCAGTGTACTAACATTTAAACCCGTGAGCTGTCTTCTTAATCTACATAACAGAGGCTCGATAGCTATGCTGTATAGCTGACCAGAGAGAGGACACCCCTGCCGAATCCCTCTGTGAATCTACACAGGAGTACTGAGCCCACCAGCCATTTTAACCATACACGTAGCCTCAGTATATAGCAGTTTAATCTTAGAGATAAAAACATCCCCAAATCCAAAAGCCTTTAAAGTGTTAAAAAGAAAAGTGTGGTCAACTCTGTCAAAAGCTTTTTCCTGATCTAATGACAGAAACCCAATATTAATATTATTTTGAAAAGCAAAATCAAGCATGTCCCGTGCCAAATGTAAGTTATCTGTGATGGATCGATCCTTTATACAATAAGACTGGTCTTTGTTTATGATTTCATACAATACAGTATTTAACCTGTTGGCCAGACATTTAGAAAATATTTTATATTCGGAGCATAAAATTGCTACAGGCCTCCAGTTCTTTAATAGCGTTAAATCGCCTTTTTTTGGGAGAAGTGTTAAAACAGCCCGCCGACAGCTTGTGGGAAGGATTCCTTCTGTAATGCAGTTTTGCAAAACCTCAAAATAGTCATGTCCTAAAACAGTCCAAAAAGTCTTATAAAACTCTGCAGGTAATCCATCCAGGCCCGGTGCGCGTCCTGAAGAAAGACCCATGACTGCGGCGGTGACCTCCTCAAAGCTGAGCTCAGTCTCTAACAGGTGTGTGTGCTCTGGGGTTAGGACAGGAAGGTCCTGAAGAAAGACCCATGACTGCGGCGGTGACCTCCTCAAAGCTGAGCTCAGTCTCTAACAGGTGTGTGTGCTCTGGGGTTAGGATAGGAAGGTCCTGGAGCAGTTCATTTGTGCATTGCTCATCTGAGGTTTCAGCAGTAAATAAGTCAGAATAAAAATCCACAGCCATTCTACGCATTGAGACTGGATCAGAGGTTTCTTTTCCATTATTTTCCTTCAAACAGTACATCTGCTTTTCTTGACCAGATTTTCTCTCCAAATTAAAAAAATAAGATGTAGGACCATCCATGTCCCTTGTTGTTAAAAAACGGCTCCTTACAAGGGCTCCTTTAACTTTTTCATTTAGAATGAAGCTCAGCTGATTTTTCTTTTCTGTCCACAGTTCTTGTAAATCTACAGTGTCATTAACAGTCATGGTTTTCTCAATATCAATGATCTCCTTTTCTAGCAACTCTAGAGTCTTTTTTAAAACCAAGGAAGAATGAGTTGCATATTGCTGACAGAACCCTTTTATATGAACCTTACTGATTTCCCACCACTGAATTTTATTTTCATATAAACATTTTTCAGTTTTACAGGTTTCCCAAAAAACTCCAAAGTTCTCACAGAAGTACTTATCGTCCAGGAGTTTAATGTTAAAATCCCAGTAGTAACTCTTTTGAGCTCTTTCCACCAATGAACACTCCATTGTAATGAGTTTGTGATCAGAAAAGGATGTAGGAGAGATAGCTGTGTGTTTAACTCTATTTCTCATGACGTGTGATGTGTAGAACCTGTCCAATCGTGCCCCAGAAATCCTACCATTACTAAACTTTACCCATGTGTATTTTTGTGCTGATAGATTGTGTTCCCTCCATATATATGATAAATTTTGTTTTTTTATCACATTGGCTAAAACTGCAGCGGACTGCGCATGAGGTTCTTCTCCATTCCTGTCTTTTGTGAAATCTAAAGTGCAGTTCCAATCTCCTCCTAATATTATTAAATCCCCATCCTGCTGTTGGTTTAAAACTTTCTCGAGTTTGGCAAAAAACTGCAACCTGTCTGGTCCTAAATTAGGAGCATAAATGTTTATGAACACAAAAACAAGATTACTAATTTCAGCCCTAGTAAGTAATAATCTCCCTGGTTCTACCTCATTTCTTAATAAAATGTTTGCTTTAAGACCAGGGGAGAAAAGCACAGCCACCCCAGCACTAAGATTAGTCCCATGACTGAGAACCTTCTCTCCTTCCCACCACTAACCCCAGTCAGCCTCATTTCTTTGGTCACTATCGGTCTCCTGCAAAAACACAACGCTTAGATCTTTCAGGCGTATAGTTTCTGAAAGTAACCAATTTTTCTGCCCATCCCTCATCCCATTTACATTTAGGGAACCCACCCGTAAGGTCTCCATAAGGAAGAGAGAGAGAAAAAGAAAGCAGTAAAGAAAATAGAGATTAACAGTCATAATTATTTAGTTTTTCCCCTCGCTTTTCCTGCTTTCTTGCCTAATCTTAAAGTAGTTATATGTTTCTTTAAACTAAACCTCTTTTGTTGTGAAAGCTAATCATAGTTGCTCATTTTTCTAGCCCACATTACGGAAGAAATAAATTTTTCCACATCAGGAAAGTAGTCTCCTATTTCAATACCGGGTTTTCCTTTTGTTTTATCAAGAAAAGAGTTGATTTGCTCAACAGTATACATGTCTTTTACAACCTCTGAACACTACTCATCATCTTTCATTCCCTCATTACTACACTGAGATAAATCCTCCATTTCATCATCCATATTTTCCTTTTCCCCTTCTTCCTGCACTGTATCATTACTCTGACACACCTCCTCAACATCACCTTGAGTCTCAGTCGTATCAACAACATCAGACGCACACACTGATTGATCAGAAACATAACTGCAGCCAGGCTGTTCCTCACTCCCAGTATTTACTTCACTCACCTCCTGCTGTCCCTGCTCTTCCTCTGTAGTAACTTTATCCTGCTCCTCAGCGCTCCGTGTTCCTGTGTTATTCGCTGATTGATCGGTGTTATTCGCGTCTGATGTGGACTCGAGCTGTTCGTCTCTGTGTGGACACGCAAAGTGCTTATGGCCCAGATCTCCACACTCAAAGCAGCGTAGACTGTCAGTAGTGGCGTAAACCATAAACGAATTCCCACCTTGGGTGACACGGAAAGAAACTTCCAAAGTTCGCTCCGGTGAATTTAAAAACATGTAAACATGGCGTCTAAACGAAAGTACATGTTTTAACTCTGTGTTTTTACACCCTAAGAGAATCATTCGGACGGCACCCGCGATTTTACCAAATCGTTGCAACTCTTTGATGATAACGTCGTTAGATACAAAAGGTGGAATATTTGAAATTGTGACTTTAGTTGCTGGAGCGGATAGCGGGGTTACCGGGACATATGCTTCCTTCACCCATATCCCACTGACAGTCAACTGATTAACTAGCGCCTCGGATTTTAAAAACACAACAACTGCTTTATTCATCCGGGAAGCCGATACGACATTCTCAAACTTTACCTGCTCTCCTCCACTGTCACGCCAGGCTCCGGCACACACCTGCACCCGTTACGCAGTGACAGTGTTGGCGTTCCTGGCGTGGGAACAGACGCCATACTGGCGTCTCAAAAACGCACACACACTGAGAGAAAAAAACCTTTTCTCTCCTATTCTGTGTAAAAACGAGGGGAAAAGAAAATAAAAAAGTCCGCAAACACACTCAGCTCCCACACACACTCCCAGCACACCGGAAACGACGAGAGAGAGAGAGAGAGAGAGAGAGAGAGAGAGAGAGAGGGGGGGAGAGAGAGAGAAAGAGAGAGAGAAAGAGAGAAAGAAAGAGAGAGAGAGATTTTGATTTTTAATAACAAACTTTATTCAATCATGATATGAAGGAATAAATATTACAACAATTTCAAATCCACACAAGTTAAAAAAATAACTCCTCCTCCACAACTGTACAAAAAATGTAATTGTAACACCACTGTGATCTAAAAGTTTCTATATCATTCATTGCTTTGTAATACTTAAACTCCACAATTCTTAACTTGATAAAAGCTTTAAATATGGCTGTAATCTCCTGACCGCCACTATTTTCTATTCTGTTCTTCCTTGTTTTATAAATTGCAAGCTTTGCCTGTCCAAACAAAAAATGAAGCCGCTGCCATTAATCCTGTGTCCTGCCCGACGATAGAGACATCTGCTGTAAACTTTTCCCCACATTTATCACATAACAAATCCAACAAATTAAAATGCGTTTGAAGTCTTTCACACTCCAAATAACAGTGAAAAATAGTTTCTCTAGATTCACAAAACACACATTTATCATCAGTATCTGGATTACTGACTGAAACAAAAGCGTTAACCGCCACGGCCCATGTAATATTCTCCACTGTGAGTCACTGTTGGTCACTGTTCACTGGCTGCTTGTACAGCTCTCTCCACACAGGGTTCATGACCTCTCTCCACACAGGGTTCATGACCTCTCTCCACACAGGGTTCATGTCCTCTCTCAACACAAGTTTATCCCTCCACACTGTATCAACCCACCCATATTATTAAATATCCCTTTATTAAAAACTTTTACAAAGCATTTATACATCACTTTCCCTTCGACTTCATTCAGATCTAAATTTTGCAGTCCATTGAGATCCAACAAAGGACCTGACGTTTCTTTTAAGTCTGGTGTAATCCAAAGTTTTGGAAAAGGATCTCTTATGTCACTCTTCCATTCTTAAAATCCTTTATTAAAGTCAATTCCTCATTTGTCAGTCTTGTTTTCCGCATATCCACTATACTTAGTGTGTGACGCATTGACCTTTGACCCAACAAAGTAGCTACTGCATCTATATCACTCCTCTCAGGTCCAGCCTCGTTAACTATTTGCCCCAATGCCACAGTTCTAGAAGCACACAGTATCTGCGATCCCAGCACATTCTCACCCGCAATATCCATTCGAGCTCCTTTGATAAGAGGTTCTTCAAGTAGCCAGTACAAAGAATTAGTCTCCTCCAGTCTGCAAACATTTAAACGTCCCCACACTTTAAAAAGTTCACAATAAAATCGAGGTACTCCAGCCAAGCGTAATTATTTAGCCTCCATTAGAAACAGCGCAGCATCCAGCCCAAGCCCATCTACTGTGTGTAAAAGCGTTTTTGCCATCTTCCTCCACACCAGATCAACAGGACATTCAGAAATTTCTGAATAAACTGCAGACAAAAGGTAGCATGTCTGCTTGGTAAGCGCACCTCTTCTTTCAGAGAAAGAGCACACTTTGGGGAACCCAGTGTAAACAGTCCCAAAAAAGATTCACTGGGATTCCCTGTAATCGGGACAGTAGACCAACAGGGGGATCCAAACACGATAACCTATGCCACAATGTAGAGGCAACCAAGTTGTTGATTATTACAATTCTCCCTCTAAATGACAACTGTGAGTGAATCCAATTAATTTTTTTACATTTTCCTTCTACTTTTTCAATCACCCCTTCCCAGTTCTTTTGTTGGGTGTTTAAATCCCCAAGATGTCCCCAGAAATAGTATACCCCTCTCTCTTCCAACTCATCCCACCAGGTTGTTAGCATCCCTTCCTCCCATTTCCCAACAGCCAGTGCTTCACTCTTCTCCCAATTAACTTTTGCAGCTGAAATTATTCCAAAATCATTAACAACTCAAGTCAAGAAAATCAAGTCACTATGTGTTTCATGGACAAACATTACATCAATATTCTTTTGTCTTATAACAAATGAAGAGAGCTCACCCTCATCACACTCATTAAAATAGATAGTATGAGGGAACATAAACCAAACAAAAACATGAGAAAACATCTCGGGTTACTGTTGTAACCCTCGTTCCCTGAGTAGGGATCGATACTTCGCTGCATCGATGCTCTACGCTTTAGGGAACGAATACCTACGCCACCATACTGAGAGAATACGCCCTGGTGTGAAGTGTCCGACACACTCATGGACGACAGGAATGAGAAGAAAGCAGATCCAACCTAGATTGTCATAAGATTTGGTGTAAGAAGGGGAGGTCTGGAGCCGGTGACTCAACGGACCCCATGGATGGGAACCCAGACAGTAACAAATATATGATGAGAGGTAAAGGCAAAAAAGTGCACCTCGTACATCAGTTATGAGAGGTTTCTGCGGATAGCCAACTGTCTGACTGATGAAAGAAGTGGGATAGCTCCTGGGTCTTGATACCTAGATATATTTAACTCCTCCCAGCCCGAGGCCTACATAGGGCCCTCCAAGACTATGACCTTGACCATCCGACACATGCGATGGAGGATGGATACCTGAAGAATCATGATATTGACAAGCACCTCAGTGTCGAGGCAGGAAGACGGTAGAGTGTCTTACACACCATCAAGAGTGGGCAGCACCACCAGAACAGAGAGAGAGAGAGAGAGAGAGGGAGAGAGAGAGAGGGAGAGAGAGAGAGAGGGGGAGAGAGATTTTGATTTTCAAAACCCTTTTTTATTACAATTTACATAACAAAACACATTATACTACACACTGCCAACCAACATCATTAATTTAAGACCAGCAAAATCTTAAAAGAAGGAAAACAGCAACTCTTCTTCAACAATTTCACAAAGAACCTTATTTAAACACCATCTTACCTCAAAAGATAAAAAATCATGCATTAGCCTATAATAATGGTAATCAATCAAAATCCTAGATTTGACCAATTTTAAAAAAATTGCTGTCAAACTGTTGCAAACATTTTGCTCAATTTTTTCTTTTCTTGTGGCATAAATCGCCATCTTTGCCTGACCCAACAAGAAATTTAGCAATTGACACATATGGCGAAACTTTTTCACATATTTAAATCCACAAATAAACACTTTCATTGAGAAAACCACATCAAAAGAAGCAAAAAGTTCTCTCAAAATATCAAATAAAGGTTTTAACCTCACACAGTGCATAAATGCATGAAAAATAGTCTCTTTTTCCAGACAAAAAGGGCAACCTTCAGTCACTTCAGAATTTATCAAGGAGACAAATGCATTTACCGCAATAGCACCGTGTAACACTCTCCACTGTAAATCCCCTGTTTTTTTTACTAATGGTGACTTATACAAGGCTCTCCATTCTGGTTTTTCATCAACAGCAAGATTAAGTATATTTCGCCATGGTGTATCACATTTGTTGTCCAAAGATTTCTTATTAAAAGCTTTTACACAAACCTTGTACAATTCTTTTCCAAGTACAACATTTGAACCCACAATCATTAGTTCTTTACAGTCTAAAAACATACTATTATGTTCTCCCAAAATGGGAGTAACACCCAACTTTGGAAAAGGGTCTTTAGGATCAGGGTTTATTAGCCCCTTTGAGTACTGGTCCAACAGTTCTGCCTCCTCCTCAGTGAGAGCCGATCTCCACATTCCAAGTGCTTTTGCAACTGTACGGCATGATCTGAGTCCTAAATGCTCAGTAATCGCGGTCACATTCCTAAAAACAGGTCCCGCTACTTGCTGTAGATGATCAAGCACTGTCACCTTGGCATCACACAAAGTCCTTTCTGGTATGGCAAAAGAAACCTCACGTGATAAGTCCAAACGTGAGCCACAGACCAGCGGTTCTCGAAGTAACCAAAACAGAGAAGCAACATTGCTTTCCCTACTTTTCTTAAACAGAGACCAGACTTTGAATAAATTACGATAAAACACTGGAGAATTAGATAGTTTCAATCTTTGGGAGTCCAACCAGAATAAAGTTTTGTCCAAACCTAGCCCTTCAATATTCCGAAGAACTGCACAGGCGGCTCCCATCCAGCTCGACTCTGAAGAGCACTTCAACAGTCTCTGGACGTATTGCAGACGAAATGCAGCCGTTCTGCTCTGCAGGTGTATCAAACCAAGTCCTCCTTCGTCTTTTGATAAGTACAAAACACTTTTTGATACCCAGTGCATTCTGTCCCAGAAAAAATCTATCAACATTGACTGAATTTTCACCAGTACATCAACTGGGGGATCTATGCAGGCTAGGCGGTGCAGAAGTGCAGAGGCAACCAGATTGTTTATTATCAAAATTCTTCCTTTATAGGAAATTTTAGGGAGTAAGAACCTCCACTTATCCAGTCGCCCTTTGATCTTTTCAACAGTGCCTTCAAAATTCTTTTTTACAACATTTTCATTTCCTACAAAGACTCCTAGATATTTGAACCCATCTCTTGTCCATTTTAGACCATCAGGAACTCTTGGTTCACCTTTTTGCCATTTTCCAACTAATATGGCTTCACTTTTTTTCCAGTTAACCTTTGCCGAAGAAAGAGTTTTAAAATCATCTAAAATCTTCAACATCACATTGACATCATTGGGTTCACTGATTAAGATAATGACGTCATCAGCATAAGCTGATAACTTAAAAACATTAGCACAATTTGGCATACACAATCCACACAAATCAGTTCTTAGTTTATTTAACAGGGGTTCTATGGCTAAGGTGTATAACATACCTGACAGCGCACAGCCTTGTCTGACACCCCTGTACACACTAAACGGAGAGCATAAGTCACCATTAATCTTTAATATACTCTCAACGCCACAATACATCATTTTAATCATTTCAATAAAATCAGAACTAAAACCAAAGGCTTTTAAAACACTCCATAAATAAATATGCTCGACTCTGTCAAAAGCCTTCTCTTGATCGATTGATATCATACCAAAATCTACGTCAAAGATTTTTCCACAATCTAAAATGTCTCTAATAAAAGAAACATTATCAACGATTCTTCTTCCTGGTACGCAATATGTCTGATCTGGATGAACAATAGATTCAATGACTTCACCCAATCTGATTGCTAAGGCTTTAGACAATATCTTATAGTCGTTACATAATAAACTTACTGGTCTCCAATTTTTGATGTCGTTTAAATCTCCTTTTTTTGGCAATAAAGTAATAATTGCTCTCCGGCAGCTTCTCGGCAGTTGTCCCTTTACCAGACTCTCATTAAAAACTGTTACCAATTCTGGACCCATTTCTACCCAAAAAGCTTTATAGAATTCAGCTGTAATGCCATCAATGCCTGGTGCTTTTCCATTTTCCATCCCTTTAAGGGCATTTTCGAGCTCAACTAAACTCAAAGTTTTACTAATTTCCTCATTTGCATTTTTAGTTACCTGTGGTAAATTTTCAAAAAAATCTAAATTACCATCTTGATCCTCGGAAATTTCACTTTTATACAAATCTTTATAAAAATGCACAGCTCTTTTTCTAATTTCTGAGGGATTTGTCAACAAAATCCCTTTTTCAGACTGCAAGGCATGAATAAACTTTTTCTGACCATTTCTTTTTTCTAAACTGAAAAAGAATTTTGAAGGAGCATCCATTAATTCGGCACTTTGGAAACGGGATCTAATGATGGCACCTTGTGTTGTACAACCTAGCATATCGGACAACAAATTCTTTTTCTTTTTTATGTGCTCTATATACGTGGCATCTTTTGTGGACTCTGCAAGCTCTTGTAGCTTCATCAACTCTTCTTCTAACACACTCATTGAGCTAGTTATGTCTCTTGTGGCGTTGTGAGTATATTGTTGACACAATTGTTTTATTTGTATTTTCACAAAATCCCACCACTGCTGCAATGTTAAGAAAGACGCTTTCATAGCTTTAGCATTTGTCCAGAACTCTTTAAAAACTTCTCTAAAAAAAGTGTCACCTAATAAATTATTGTTAAAGTGCCAATAAGCACTTTTTGATTTCACAAAACTTTTTGCTACAACACATGATATCAGGCTGTGATCAGAAAAACAAATCGGACTGATTGAACATTCTCTAAACATACTTAAATGATGCTTAAAACCATAAAATCTATCAAGCCTTGCCAGCGATAACTGATTATCATGAGCGTGTGCCCAAGTGTACTGTCTCTGTGTACCATGGAAATTCCTCCATATATCAATTATGCTATGAGACTTTTTCATCTGAATTAGCCTCTTTCTTGATTGCATGTGTGGTTCAACATGATTCCGATCTATGACACTTTCAGTACAATTAAAATCACCTCCTAACATTAAAAAATCATCATTGTTACAATCATTTAAGACATCATCCAAAGTGTTCAAAAATATCATTCTTTCCAATGCTATAGTTGGTGCGTATACACAGACAAAAACAAAAGAACTATTTTCAAATACAGCTTTGATCTTCAGCAACCTTCCTTTAATTTTTTCCTCTACACTATAGGAATATGGAGTAAAATCTTTCGAAAATAACACAGCAACTCCGCCACTCAGTGAGGTATGATGGCTTAAAATCACTAATCCATCAAATTCTTTTACCCATTCTATAGCATTTGATACATCAGTGTGTGTCTCTTGTAAGAATAACACATCAATTTTCTTGTATTTCATTAATTCAAATACTTGAGCTCTCTTCTTAAAATCCCTTGCCCCATTAATATTCAAGGAAGCAAATTTTATTTCCCCCATAAAGGATAAAAAAAGAGAGCAAAATAAATAATAAAGCCATGAAAGATGCATATATTTATCCATTCTGGCAGTTTTCAATGGGCCCGGCTGACTGACTACTTAATTTCGTAATAATTTTCTTAAGACGATACACCTCTTGATTAGTGAAACAACTTTCACCTCTAAAAAACTTCACCTTCTCAATAAACTGTATTATGTCAGGAAAATACTCCTCTAATTTAACTTTTTTCACATTTTTCGTCATTTTCAAAAAGGACTTAATATCCTCAACCGTATACGTCCGGCTAGAGAAGCCACTTTGGGGCAGACTAGCAGTGACACTACATTCTGAAAAGTCACTTTCGCTCTCAGATTCAGTCTGGCTCATGTGAATGCCATCTGTTCTTTTTGCTTTTTTATCAGCAGGGCATTCCAACAACTTCCTTTTTTGGGGGGTTTTAAAAACACTTTCTTCGTCTCCCAACACAGAACCCCCATCTCCTGGAATCACCATAGCCTCATCTTCACTGTTACTGCCATCATCTGAATCACCAACTGCTTGCTCTATCATCTGAGAATTAACCCCCTCTTCCCCAGCTGCAGATACACTGACTTCTTTAACAATTTCTGAAATTTCCAAAGTCTTTTTTGGAGCAACCGACGCCCTACTTGGACCCGGCATCTCCTCAACAACCACTGCAGCGATTTCCTCCTGCACATTTTCTGAAGCAACAATTGATGCAGTTTTATTTGTGTTTTCCTCTCTTTTTGGACACCCACGAATAAGGTGTCCATTTTCACCGCAACCAAAGCACCTCATTGTATTAGTTGTAGCATAAATCACATAATTAAATTCTTCATGTCGAAAATTTAGAGTCAGATCAAGTTCCTCAACGTTATCTTTCAGTACCATGTAAACATAACGCCTGAAAGACACCACATGTTTCAACAACGATGACTTACTTCCAATTAGAATCATTTTAATTGGAGAAACCAGTTTCCCATACCTCGAGAGCATTCCAACTAAAACTTCGTTCTTTATGAACGGTGGCACATTGGATAATGTTACTCTCTTAGACGGCGTAGAAAGAGGTAGCACTGAGGTAAAAACACCACCGATCTCTACACCGCTCTCCACCAACAAGTTCGCCAATTCGATCGTCTTAACGAACAAAACAATCGCGTTGTTCATTCGCGACGCCGATAAAACATTCTCATGACCAACTACTGCACTTACTGCTAAACTACACTCCTCTATACTTGCAGTAACATCGATTTTCACACCATGACGCCTCGTTAGAAACTCCAAACTTTCCGCACCGGGTGCTGCCATTCTCCCAGTACACCGACTGGGAGTAAAAGAACCCCCAAATAAACAACCACCTTCCTCACCAATTTTACCTAAACCTCAATATAAATTACTAAAAAACAATTACCTAAGATAGAAAAGGGTAGAAAAAGGTTTTCAAACACTCGTACCTTACACCGCCGTCACTCACTCTCCATCCACGCACCTCGCTCACTCAACGCATGCGCACACACACAGAGAGAGAGAGAGAGAGAGAGAGAGGGAGAGGGAGAGGAGGGGGAGAGAGAGAGAGAGGGAGAGAGACAGAGAGAGATGGAGAGGAGAGAGAGAGAGGGAGAGAGAGAGGAAGGGGAGAGAGAGAGAGAGGGAGAGGGGAGAGAGAGAGAGAGAGGAGGGGAGAGAGAGAGAGAGAGAGAGACAGGGAGAGAGACAGAGAGAGATGGAGAGGAGAGAGAGAGAGAGGGAGAGAGAGAGGAGGGGGGAGAGAGAGAGAGAGGGAGAGAGAGAGAGAGAGAGAGAGAGAGAGAGGGGAGAGAGAGAGAGAGAGAGGGGGAGAGAGAGAGAGAGAGAGAGAGAGAGAGGGAGAGGGAGGGGGGGAGAGAGAGAGGGAGAGAGACAGAGAGAGATGGAGAGGGAGAGAGAGAGGAAGGGGAGAGAGAGAGAGGGAGAGGGGGAGAGAGAGAGAGAGAGGAGGGGGAAGAGAGAGAGAGGAGAGAGAGAGAGACAGAGAGAGATGGAGAGGGAGAGAGAGAGGGAGAGAGAGAGGAAGGGGAGAGAGAGAGAGAGGGAGAGGGGGAGAGAGAGAGAGAGAGAGGAGGGGGAAGAGAGAGAGGAGAGAGAGGAGAGAGAGAGACAGAGAGAGATGGAGAGGAGAGAGAGAGGGAGAGAGAGAGGAAGGGGAGAGAGAGAGAGAGAGGGAGAGAGACAGAGAGAGATGGAGAGGAGAGAGAGAGGGAGAGAGAGAGGAAGGGGAGAGAGAGAGGGAGAGGGGAGAGAGAGAGAGAGGAGGGAGAGAGAGAGAGAGAGAGAGACAGAGAGAGATGGAGAGGGATGAGAGAGAGAGAGAGAGAGGAGGGGGAGATGAGAGAGAGAGAGGGAGAGAGACAGAGAGAGATGGAGAGGGAGAGAGAAGAGGGATGAGAGAGAGGAAGGGGGAGAGGGAGAGAGAGAGGAAGGGGAGAGAGAGAGAGAGGGAGAGGGGGAGAGAGAGAGAGAGAGGAGGGGGAGAGAGAGAGAGAGAGAGATAGAGACAGAGAGAGATGGAGAGGGAGAGAGAGAGAGAGGGAGAGAGAGAGGAGGGGGAGAGAGAGAGAGAGGGAGAGAGAGAGAGAGAGAGACAGGGAGAGAGACAGAGAGAGATGGAGGGGGAGAGAGAGGGAGAGAGGAGGGGGAGAGAGGGAGAGAGAGAGAGAGAGAGAGAGAGAGAGAGAGAGAGAGAGAGAGAGAGAGAGAGAGAGAGAGAGAGAGAGTTTCCCTCTAAGCACTCCAAACATTTATAATCTCCTGCAAACATCTCCTTGTAGATTTCTGGAGTTGAAGCCGTCTGTTATCTGACGGTCTTTGTGTGTTTTGTTGAGGGAAAGACAGTGACATTCATGCATATTCATTCAATTAAAAGAATCAAGTGCCTCTTTTTGATTTCCACTATAAACTCTCGACACAAGTGGTGTTTCAGAAACAACACACTTCTTCATGCCGCAGCGAGAGGGACATTTACTCTATCTCTTAATTAAAGATCATATCACACCATTTTCTTCACAAGGGAAGAGAATTTCACTTCAAAGAAAGAGTGAGAAAAATAATTTCTGTAAGTTCACCAACTGAAAATGAGGCAGAGTTATTTGCATGAGAAAGATTGACGTTTTTAATATCCAGTGCAGCGTCGGTCGAACCCTGTGTGCTGAGCAGCGTCCTCATTACCGACAAAACAATGCATAATTAAAGTAATCATGATTAATTATCATTCGCTCACCATTTGCACATCTGCTTAATTATAAGTTTGAAAATTCCTCCACATCTGAATTCAGATTTGTGTGATGCTTGTTCTGATGTGGTGTTGAAAGTTAGAGCGTTTCGGACCGCATCTTTCTGAAGATGGCTGGATCTGCAAACAGCTGGATGTTCATCCCTTGTTTTAATTACACAGAAGCGCTTGAGAATTGCCTGTCATTGCAGGGAGAAACAGGGCTAAACGTCTACATCCCACGAGCCGCTGCGGAGACGGCAGTAAACAGTGACGTGCAGAAATAGATGGAGTGTTTTCCTCCGTGCTTCACAAAGGTCTCCGCGTTTGCAGACGGCTCGCGCGCTGGACTACAGGAGCTGTGCTGGCGGGGACAGACATGTTCATTAAGGGAATGCGCTGACACCCCAAGTCCCCGGAGACACAGCCTCGCAGGACAGGCGGGACGTTAACCACAGTGTCAAAGCAGGTGGAATAATTAAGAAAAAAGAGAGAGCTCATTTAAAAGGGCTAAATCATGGCTGTAAGTTAATTATGTTGCCTTACCTTTAGGGTTAGATTGCCATGGATTTCCTTTTAAGGAATCTCTGGCTCATTAGCAAACAGACACTTTTGAAAAAGAGCCCAAAATAAGCAGCCTGATGACCCGCGGTGTGATTGACAGGTCGGTCCTCGACTGACGTCATTATTTTCGTGTTGTCATAGAGGAGATGTTGACACTAGATTGCACAATCCATTCAAGAATTAAAGCGTTGAAGCGTTGTACACAAATAACAAGTCAGCTTGTGCAGGTGCGTCTCTAATGATAGACCACGAGTCTCTGAACGCTGATGTTCAGGTCCTCATTAAACTAACCCATGCTGGAAAGGAGACTCGGTTTTAATGTGTAATTTGAGCTGCTAGCCATTAACTGTGTTTATTCTGCAGAATTAATACCAAATGTTTGTATCTCCTAAAGGGATAGTTTGTTTCAAACCCTCTTTTTTCTGTGGAACAAAAAACTAAATATTCTGATACATTTTTGTCCATACACAGAAAGTCAGTGGTTTTCAGTTCCCAACATTCTTCAAGATATTCTGTTATGACCAGGGTTTGAATTATGATTTCATCTTTGTGGGGGTCTCTTAAAAAAAAAAAAAAAAGTAGCCTATGAGCAGGCTACTCATGAAAATAATTCATGTGAATTTCACATTGTGTGTGTGAAAATAATTGCTATATTTTCGTATAGCAGTAGCCCAAATGCGTTCTTTTGGAAAACATGTTTCTTTTAGGCTGTTTACCCTTTCATACTTATAAGTTTAAAATATTCCTACTGATCCCTCAGCGTGAGCCGACAGTTATTTAGAACCTGCTGTCACTTTAATGTTTCCATGGTGACGCGTCTTTGCTTGTCACGTGACACAGTGCAACCACAACACAGCGCTGAATGAATGATGATCTGCTTTTGTGTCATTTTTCCTTTTTTATTCAAAATATTCACAAATGTATTCGCTTTAACATGAAACACTGATATTCCGGTTGTCAAATATGTACAAGTGGATGTGTTTTGTTGTTTAACTCTTCCGAGTCGCCGATCACGCCGGCGTGATCAAGTTACATGACCAGTTTAAGACGTCGAAGCATAAAAACAAAGTCACGTTGAGCGCTGCCGTCCACTTCTGTCGAAAGTGCTGGCTTGAAACTCTATTCTACTTTTTGTTTTGTGTTGATAGACCAAGTAAACCCGGAGATATGATTATTTAAACTTTATATTAAAAAAATATTGAAAATATTGACGCATTCGTAAAAGAACACAAGATGGGATGCGACAGGCGTTGCATTTATTCTAATAACTTCGTCGGTTTTTGTCATAGAACAAAACGGAGAAAAATGTGTGAATCTGCTGATTCTGCTCTTCAGACTGCACATTTTACGGAGTGGAGGAGGAGCCAACTGAGCAAACACGCGAAATTGAAAGGTGGGAGATTGACGGAGTAGACAAAGAGAGATATAGGGCCCTATTTTAACGATCTGAAACGCAAGTGTCAAAGCGCAAAGCGCAAGTAACTTTGTGGGCGGATCCCGGCGCTGTTGCTATTTTCCCGGCGGGATAAATGCCTCTTGCGCCTGGCGCAAATCAAAAAGGGGTTGGTCTGAAGTAGCTTAGGTGTGGTTTGGGCGTAACGTGAAATAAACCAATCAGAGCGTCATATCACATCCCCTTTAAGAGCATGATGAACGAGGTGCGCTTTTTCCATGGCGCAATACTATTATAAACGGCGCATTTACCAGGAGCGCTTCAGAATCGGTTCACAGCCGAGGAGATCGATGTTCTCGTCAGGGCCGTAAAAGAAAGAGAAGTGACATTGGGGATGGGACAAACCCACACAAATTAGCTTCGGTTATACATTCATATAATAATTTGGGTAAATATGTAAGCTTTATGCCTATTTTTCCCATCGTCATGGACACAACAATGATTTCCCTCGTGTTTTAATATTTTTACTTATAAAATGTATCATTTGCAAAGATGAGAGAATCATCTACAGTGTATGCGCGTTGTTCACACTCTGTATTATGACCAAGCATGCGCGCTTAAAATAGCATCTGCATGCACGCTCAACGCGCCAGTGACTTTAGACTAGGTTTTTTCTGGTCTGTGGCGCAATTGGTTTCTGGAACTGCAAAATAGCAAGAGGGAAAGTTTGCGACGGAACACGCCTCCTCTTTGCGCTGAACCGCCCCGGGGAGCGCAAGTGTATTTCTTAGTTAACCGACGTGTGTCTGTGGAGGGAAAAGTCGCTTTGCGCGGGTGCAAAATAGGAATGATACATGCGTCGGTGTAAAAAGTCATTTGCGCCGGGTGCAAGATAGGGCCCATATACTGTAGCATAGAGAGAGAGATATTATTACTAGTTTTTGTAAGAGTTTGAGTAGACTTTGAGAGTAGTTTAGGAGTAGTGTAGATAGTTTAGGTAGTTTAGGAGTAGATTTTGAGCTTTTTGTGGAAGGAAAATTTAGTTTTTTGAAAAAAAAAGAAAAAAAAAGGGAAAAAAAACACCTGATATATGTTGTAAATAGTTGTATGTATAGTTTGGTTTTGTGTTCATTTTACCTTTTGTATGGTATATTTGCTCTATTTAGGAACCCCTCTTACTCAAGCAATGAAAGCCCTGTAATGTCTGTGTAATTTTCTGTTTAGTGTTTTGTAGAGTTTCTAAGCAAAAAATAAAAGAAAAAACGCCTATTGCTTTTTGCTGTATATAGTTTGATTTTATTTCAATTTAATATTTTTTATGTTGTATTTGCACTATTTGGGAACCCTCATACTCTGGGAATGCAAGGCCTTAAATATAGCTCTCTGTATAATTGTGTGCATAAACTGTTTTAAAAAGTGGCAAGCTAAAAAGAAAAAAAAGTTCTCTAAAAACACCCGCTTTTTTTTGTAAATCATTTTTTTTTCTTTCTATATAGCTTGATTATATCTGAATTTTACCTGTATATGTTTTACCTGTATACTTGTGTTTACATTTTAAACCATTTAAAATGCTTCATTGAGCATGTTTGTGGTTTTTGTAGTAAAAAAGCTATAATTCTTCTATTCGGATTTTGTGTTTTTTGTGTGATTTTGGGTCCAGTATGTTGATACAGTACATCACAGTGAAAAACTAATTGTCTGGTCATATAGGTGATGTTGTGCTGAAAACAATGATACCAAATATTGGTATGGTAAACATTTGTTTATGTTGCAAAATAAAATAAAAAGTACTCAAAAAACGGCCAAAATAGCCCAAGACTCCGAAGGGTTAAACACCTTTTTAACGATCGCGTTAGTTGAGCTGTAACGTTATGTGCGATGGGCGGCTCCATGTTATTTTAAAACGCGTCAATTCCTCAACTTCTCACGAAATACATGAAAGTAAGTGGCCGGTGAACTGGAAGAAGAATAGGGTAAAATGTAAAGCTACTTACACAATGCGTATCTGGATAAAACGTGTCGTCTTATAATTGCCGCTTCCATAGACATGAGTGTGTGTTTTACAAACTCAAAATATTTTTTTGCTAGAACTTATGTGTATTTAAATATCTGAAACCTAAAATAAATATTATGTGGTTGAAAACACTGAATAGTTGTGATATAATGACAGCACTGAGCGCGTCTGTCTCTGGCTCAGCTCCAGCGAAAGCGCGTTTGAATTTGGCAGTTGATCACGTGATGCACTGACCACACCGGTGTGATCGGATCATACGTGCGAAAGGCTTTAACATAAATCTGACTCGACATATTGAAGGGAAAAGTGCTTTATTTGTTATTTACAATAATGGTGCTGATGATTTTTAGAGACCCCCACAGGTGTATGATTTTACTGCTTTCATGGGAGCTCATCCTCTCTCTATGGGAGCTCAGCTCCCACTGGCTCCCACGTAATTCGAACCCTGGTTATGACTGAAGCTAAAGCATACAGGTTTGGGGAAAGGTTGAACTATCCCTTTATTGTCCTATAATCAGTTTGTACCTTTCCAAATGCAACCCTAACGGAAGGGTTAACCAGTCACATGTCCAGTCGGCGTTGGCCAGGTTTGGTGTGCGTCACGCGCCGGGAGAATGTGGAGTGGCGGCAGTAAGTGGAGGGTTCAGGTTGTAATCATCCGCCGCTGCTCATCCGTGTTGATAGTGTTGGCTGTTGTAAGGCAGGGTTTTAAAGTTAATCAGCACATAAATGTCAGAAGGCTTCTCTCACACACGTTAGTGTTCTGCTCGCGCTCTCACACAATGTGTCCTCGCTGTGTCAGCCGCTTCTGGAGGGCCAGCGCTCACATCTATTCTCTGAGTGCGCCGGCGTAATCAAGCGTGACCGGGAGCGACTGAGCTCTTTAATTAGAGAGACACGCATTCATTATTTATCCTTTTCTCAGAGGAGATTAGCTGGAGCCGATGCTTTGTGGGAGAGATATAGAGCTGTACCTGAGACTCCAGAACCCACGCTGACACCGACCCAGAGCTCTGAAACTCACCCTTCCTCCAGACATGTACAGTCTCACCGAGTCTGACGGTACGGTCACGTCTACTACACGTGTGAGTCCATATTCAGCTCAGAACTGAAGGCACACAGTTGGAGGAGGTTTTTAATTAAAATAAATGAATCGATGTGAAGGTTCTAATGAGTAGATGCTAACAGTGGTATTTAAAATGCTCTCATTAAACCGTCTGAAGAGCTTTTGATGGCAGTGTGTGTCAGGTCACATCCTCTGGCCGATGAAAGAGCAGCTTGAGAAGGTCGTGCGGGTCGTGTAGTGAGATCCAGAGGCCGATCCAGGGCTTTGAAGCGCGTCTGCTGGCTCCATATCCGCTCGATGGGCCAACACAGGGTTCCAGGGAAACTTTACCCCGCGGCTTTTGAAGTCACTTTGTTTGTGCCACAGAAACCATTAATATAGCTGATTATCTTTACGAGAGAATAAGGAACATTTGACTGGCTTTTTGTGTCCCCTGAAAAAAGAGGAACTAAAATTATGGTATATTTGCTTTGAAAGTGAGTGTGTCAGCTAGAAAACCCATGTGAATCTGCGTTCTGATGCACATCAATACATCAGGTCTTTTTTTAATGTTAGATGTGGGTTAGATTCAAGCGGTAGACTAACAAGCGTGAAAAAACCAACCAACAGAAAAACAGAGTAATCCAGCTGGGTTTATTGCACCTTCTCCACTGGTTGGCAGAACTTTGTTCTTAGCGTGTTCCTTTGCTAATTTACAGAATCAGTGGGACCCAATACAACTCATGAGGGCGATGTGAGCCGCTCACGCCAAACACTCCGCTCCATACGGGAACAGAAGAACATGTTCAGAAGTGGATTACTCTCGAAGGCTCAGTTCTGGCCTAGCTGGAGCCTGTGATGTTCAGCAGCCGTGGAGTGAGCAATTACCTTTCTGTCTCAGTCCTGACATGTCTTAAAGAGACCCCCAGAGCGGAGCATTAGCCGTATATATCAACTATCCCTAACCCTAACCCTTACGGCACGCAGGATTACAGCAGCAGAGCTCAGAGCAATGGTTACACGTGGAGGAAACTAACAGAAAAGTCAACGGGACGAGACGCCTCATGCATATGATCACTTATTTTAATTATGAGGTGAGGATGTATTGACCATGTGTGTGTGTGTGATGTTTCTCCCCAGATCTGTAGTACAATATGAAATGACTGGACTATCAGCCTTTTATTAGATTCATCACTGGAACAAACATGAAAACACACCAGGTAAAGACTATGATCTGCAAAAACCTAAATGATATAGAATGAGCCAATGTGTAACAAAGAGCATAGCTAGTCTGAAATCTGGAATAAAGGTAATCTCTGACAAACTATTTTTTCTTGATAATTCAGTCTAATTAGCTGAACATCTGAAGGCTTCAGACCATGTGCTCATCTCATCTTCCAAAGCCCATCCAGTCATGAAGCTCATCATCTGAAGCCGCTTCGACACACGATGATGAACCCAGCGGATCTACAGTCAGATGTTACGTCATCATGGGTTTCCAGAAGCTTTTCGAATCACTGGCACACAGAATTCAGGCTGTTCTGGGAGCAAAACTGGTCCATTGCAGTTTTAAGAAGTGTAGCTAATAAAGTGTGTACACACACAGGACAGACTTAATCTCTCAGGAAACAAGCGTTAATGAGAGACAGAGACAGCGAGAGGGAAGACGGCTTTCTGAGGAGAGAGCCATGCAAATATTTCATCCAGCAATTCATTTTTTTTTCTTCCCTTGAACCTCTCCCAGAGAATAATGATCCCAAATACGCAGCAGTCACCAGTGGTCTCTGCTAAGCAGAAATTGGATTTTGGATGAATGTTCAGAAGGTTTACATTTCATCAAAATTCCCACGGTTTAAATTCAACCTTGCAGAGTCGGAAATGAGAGCAGCTCTCGCTCGCTTCACCTGCGCAAACACACACTCACACACTCACACACACACACTCACACACACACACACATACACTCACACACTCACACACACTCACCCGCACGTGCACACGCACACACACACACACACACACTCACACTCGCAATCGCACACACGATCGGACAGGTCAGCGAGAGGTTTCCTGAGAGCTGGAGAAACAGAGGGAATATGATTGTATCATGGCTCCAGCATCTGTCCAGTGGCAGAGACATGAGAAGGTGAGATGGCACACATAATCATAATCTCTAATGTAACCCGCCGCTCCCATTCAGAGACAGCAACCATCCTGTGGATCTTCCTGGACTCGTGTTTCTGACCCTCCGCATGACACCGACGCCTGTTTAGTCCAGACGGGAGAATGTGTCTCTGTCACATGAAGAAGCTTTAGTCTGAATTATTCATTCAGCTGCTCACAGTCCATACAAACATGAAGGAGAGTCCGGCTCCGTCTGTCCCGACCTTCCCCATCTGCAATAAGCTGTGGTAAGAGTTTAGTAGGGGGCTTTACAGTCTGGAGCATTTCTTTTTTACAAGTTTGACTTGTCCTAAGAAAACCTCACACACAAATAAGCCAAATAAGACTTATTTCCCTCAGAAAAGCATCTGGAAGGATGAACCAGGTCTGTTCCACTTGCCATTGAAACAATGTGCTATTAAAACTACAGGAAAGTGTTCAATTATATAGGGATGATGTGTTTACTGACAGCTCGAGACTCCAGCTCTGCCTGAGAGCCAATTACTCCATTTTGGAAAATACACAGCTAAAGTCTGGGCAGGTCTGGGGCATAAAAATACAGCACTTCCCTTCTTCTCTCACGTCAGATTCTTTCTTCAATGATGTACCGCTGAATTTCATAAATAAACCAACACCTTGAAAACATAAAATATTCCTGACATATTTTGACATTATGCATCTTTGTTTGATTAGAGGTTTTAGTCTGCAGTTTCCAAATGAACCTCTTGAGGCAGTAGAGCAGTCTAAAAAATCACAGTAAAGAATGTTCTGAAAAACCTAGATCACTGAATAATTCTTTAAAATGTTTGAAGTTGATTGGATGTCTGATATCATAGTGTTGAGGGGTGGATTTGAAGACGGAAATACTGAGTGATTCCTAAAAGAAGGTTAAATAAGGCAGAAAAACTGTGGGTGTGAAAGCAAAGTGTTTTTGGTTTTCATTGACAGCAGTTTAACACCCTGAACGTTGAGACACAAATTGAGTGATAATTTGCCAGAGAGACGCATTAATTGATGAAGTGTGATCGTCATTACAGATCCCAGATGTATGAATTCATGAGACAGCTGACATTTACACATACTCTATTAACACTTATCATTCACAGGAGAGAATGAATTGGAAACAATGAATGTGTTCTACACAGGAATAAGGACACATGCTGAGCTCAGTGAATGTGCGTATTTGACAACACAATACCACACAACACAACTAATGCCTGCTGCAATCTAAATGGTCAGACGCCACACGAACTGTGCTTCTGCCATCCCTAAACACACCCAAACCACACCTCTAGTTCCACCCCTAAACACACCCAAACCACACCTCTAGTTCCACCCCTAAACACACCCAAACCACACCTCTAGTTCCACCCCTAAACACACCCAAACCACACCTCTAGCTCATCCCTAAACACACCCAAACCACACCTCTAGCTCCACCCCTAAACACACCCAAACCACACCTCTAGCTCCACCCCTAAACACACCCAAACCACACCTCTAGCTTCACCCCTAAAAACACCCAAACCACACCTCTAGCTCCACCCCTAAACACACCCAAACCACACATCTAGCTCCACCCCTAAAAACACCCAAACCACACCTCTAGCTCCACCCCTAAACACACCCAAACCACACCTCTAGCTACACCCCTAAACACACCCAAACCACACATCTAGCTCCACCCCTAAAAACACCCAAACCACACCTCTAGCTCCACCCCTAAACACACCCAAACCACACCTCTAGCTCCACCCCTAAAAACACCCAAACCACAACTCTAGCTCCAACCCTAAACACACCCGAACCACACCTCTAGCTCCACCCCTAAACACACCCAAACCACACCTCTAGCTCCACCCCTAAAAACACCCAAACCACACCTCTAGCTCCACCCCTAAACACACCCCTAGCTCCCCCCGAACCTCACCTGTAGCTCCACCCCTAAACACACCCCTAGCTCCACCCCTAAACTCCCCCTAGCTCCTCCCCTAAGCACAGCCCAATCACACCTGTAGCTCACCTAAATAGCCCATAAACACACCCCTAGCTCCTCCCCAAACCACACCTTAAGCCCCTCCCCTAAACACACCCCAAACTACACCTGTAGCTCTTCCCCTAAGCACAGGCAAATCACAGCTGACCTCAGCGTTCTGAAAGCTCCCTTCAAAGCAAATTGAATGATAACTGATGGAAGCCACTACACTTACCATCTCACACTGAGATTGTGATTCATAGAGAAAACAATGTTAACAGGCATTAATGGCTGAAAAGATAGAAACAGTGCATGCATGTGCTCCTGTAGCTCTTTAAAACAGGTCAGAGAGCACACTACTGGACAGCTGTAGCAAAAATATTCATTTCACACAGCAATGAAAGTGCAGCTAGAATAAAGAAAACACACCAAATGGTCTTGTATTCACTGACTCACTTTTAAGACATGCGCCGAGTGCTTTTGTGAGAGGAGGATTAAAAATGAGAGAGGAAGAGAAATATTGAGAGGATTGCAGTCACATAAAGTTTCATATATAAAAACTTTAACCACATGAATACACCTGATTTATTAAGCTCAAGCACATCAGGACGAGAGACCAGATTGCAGAGAGACGGAGAGACAGGAGGACACGACGCTCAGACGAAAACCAGAGAAAGATCATTCGTCATCATTTTCACAAAACTTTCATGGCCCCCAGAATATTTTGTTGTATGAAAATCTGAACAAGCAATATATCAAAAGAAATAACAGAGCCTCTGATTTAAAAAAAAAAAAAAAAACAGTTTTATTCTAGCTTAATGCATTATTTTTTTATCAACACTTGAATGTAAGTTTCATAAAAAAAAAAAAAAGACTTTGTCCAGATGGGATTCAGAGCGATGATCAAACACAGATGGAGTCGATCGAGTCCATCAACACCTCAAAGCTTCTCAGTCCTGTGGCTCGTCCTGAGTCGAAATTTCATTAGTAGCGTCCCCTATCGTATAACATGTAAAACACGGAGAGCCAGAAAATTTCGTCAATGGCGGGGAAAGAGTTAATGTGATGGTCACAGGCCAGGATGAACACAGCGGTTTCAAGTCTGATTAGTCTGATCCAAGTTGGATGGAAAACAGTCTCTGCTTATCAGAAAAATCACAACAGATGTCAGCTCTTCTGTTTGAATTGTAGCTCCATGCATCATTGCATACTAGAATACTCAAGGAAAAAACTCAGAGACACGTCACTCACAGGAACTAGCAGAACTAGCAGAACTAGCAAAACTAGCAGAACTAGCAGAACTAGCAAAACTAGCAAAACTAGCAGAACTAGCAAAACTAGCAGAACTAGCAAAACTAGCACAACTAACAGAACTAGCAAAACTAGCAGAACTAGCATAACTAGCAGAACTAGCAAAACTAGCAGAACTAGCAAAACTAGCAGAACTACCGGTGCTCATCACAAGAAGCATTCGATAATATGCTGATATTATATAATATGTTGATAACTACACTGTCATAAGCACAATAAAAGAAAGAAAAATAGTTCTTGAATAAGTCAAGTCAAGTTATCTTCATATATATTGCGCTTTTAACAATGTAGATTGTTCCAAAGCAGCTTTACAGAGATAAACATATAATTTAAGGTAACAGAGATTGTTTTGGCTTTATAGCGGTTCTTGAATAATGTTATTTCCAGCTAAAGTTAGTTTTGATTGATTCACTTCCGGCGAAATGATAATTTGTTATTAAATTAGGGGCCGCTAAGACGACGGCGTTCTCTCTAAACAGACTTTAAACTGAACCTGTGATAAACGCTGATGGCGTTCACATGCGCATTAAGAACTGATTCTGTAGTTATGAGCGTTTGAATATATGTGTGCAGGTTTGTAATTCCCTACGAACCATGCCTAAACAAACTACTTGTCTTGCCTATTAATTTGATACAGAATTTTATTTGATCACTTCGGGGTCGGTGCGCTAGCCGAATTCCCCACAGCGCTTTATAGAGTGGGAAAGGGATCCTCCTTAGGGAGAGGCTAGTGGACACTTCATCAGGTCCAGGCGAAGGGATTTAAGGGACATGTTCCCAGTTCCGGCTGACCTAATCTATGCAGCCTAACATTGAGTTTAAGAAGTCTATAATGTATTATGTGTATGCTAGGACAAAGAGATGTGTCTTTAATCGAGCTTTGAACTGACAGAGTGTGTCTGTTTCCCGGACAATGGTAGGAAGACTGTTCCAGAGTTTTGGTGCTAAATAGTAAAAGGATCTACCGCCAGCAGTCGATTTTGATATTCTAGGTATTATTAACTGGCTGGAGATTTGAGATCGCAATAGACGTGAAGGACTATAATGCGTTAAGAGCTCGCTCAAGTACTGGGGAGCTAAACCATTTAGGGCTTTGTAAGTAATCAACAATATTTTAAAATTTATATGATGTTTAAATGGCAGCCAATGCAGTGTTGACAGAACCGGGCTAATATGGTCATACTTCCTGGTTCTGGTAAGAACTCGAGCGGCTGCGTTTTGTACTAGCTGTAGTTTGTGGGGCAACCACCCAGTAGAGCATTACAATAATCTAGCCTTGATGTCATGAAAGCATTAACTAATTGTTCCACATTTGTCAATGAGAGCATATGGCGTAAAACGGTGGAGAGGCTTTCAGGACACATGTTCGTTCTGCACGTTAGGGTTAGGGTTATGGTTAGAGGAGGCTTTAAGGACACATGTTCGTTCTGTACGTTAGGGTTAGGGTTAGGAGAGGCTTTCAGGACACATGTTCGTTCTGCACGTTAGGGTTAGGGTTATGGTTAGAGGAGGCTTTAAGGACACATGTTCGTTCTGCACGTTAGGGTTAGGGTTATGGTTAGAGGAGGCTTTAAGGACACATGTTCGTTCTGCACGTTAGGGTTAGGGTTATGGTTAGAGGAGGCTTTCAGGACACATGTTCGTTCTGTACGTTAGGGTTAGGGTTAGGAGAGGCTTTCAGGACACATGTTCGTTCTGTACGTTAGGGTTAGGGTTAGGAGAGGCTTTCAGGACACATGTTCGTTCTGTACGTTAGGGTTAGGGTTAGGAGAGGCTTTCAGGACACATGTTCGTTCTGCACGTTAGGGTTAGGGTTATGGTTAGAGGAGGCTTTAAGGACACATGTTCGTTCTGTACGTTAGGGTTAGGGTTAGGAGAGGCTTTCAGGACACATGTTCGTTCTGCACGTTAGGGTTAGGGTTATGGTTAGAGGAGGCTTTAAGGACACATGTTCGTTCTGTACGTTAGGGTTAGGGTTAGGAGAGGCTTTCAGGACACATGTTCGTTCTGCACGTTAGGGTTATGGTTAGAGGAGGCTTTAAGGACACATGTTCATTCTGTACGTTAGGGTTAGGGTTAGGAGAGGCTTTCAGGACACATGTTCGTTCTGCACGTTAGGGTTAGGGTTATGGTTAGAGGAGGCTTTAAGGACACATGTTCGTTCTGCACGTTAGGGTTAGGGTTAGGAGAGGCTTTCAGGACACATGTTCGTTCAGCACGTGAAGTCTTCAATATCGTGTAAATCTCTGTATGGATCTTGGACCTGAATTTAGTTCTTAGAATCCAGAACTCATGCACTCGCACTCCATCAAGATGGAGGATCCTGTGTAATTAATGAAGAACACTTTAAAACAGCCCTTCATTTTGCCGGGCCTCACTAATGAGCTCTAAATATAACCGCATTAGACATTCTCCTCCACGCTGGCCGCTCATTTATTTAAAACTGCTCTTAGTTTAGAGGAAAAGTGCCTCCTCATCACAAAGCGCGACACACATCAGGACGACAGCGAAGCACACAAGCTCTCAACTTTAGTCCAGTTTCCCTTCAAAAACAGTTTCTATCTCCTGCCCGCTCCTCCAATTAGAAGATTCTGTATAAACGAGACGTTGCGGATAATATTAAACAACATAAGTGTCCAGATCGTTCCTAAAAATCCCATTCCTCGTAACGACTCCATCGTCACAGCGAGATCCTCACACTATATCATTTACAAGCGCTTAATCTAGGAAAATCCTCAAACAGACTCTCTGCCTCATACACACATCTGTCATGTGTGTGTGTGTGTGTGTATGTGTGTGTGTTAGGGGTGTCACGATTCTCCAAATCCTCGATTCGATTACATTTTCGATTCTAAGGTCACGATTCGATTCTCGATTTTTTTTTTTTTTTTAAAGCACAGTTTGCTATGCCATTTTTAGACTTTTATGAAATATAATATATGACCTTTGTTCGCAATGTACCACACTACATTGTCAAATTTAAAACATTTATTAACAAAATAATAATGTCACAATAACTTATATCTTCAGTCAATTAGAAACTTAAGCAAAATAACCTGCCATGTAGTTTCTCTTTTGTAACTGCAGTCTTATTCACAGAAGATCAAGTTCACAACAAAACAAACACGGTTTAACAGATACATCTATGTTTTCCTTGCTTTACCTCGGTCTTAAAGTAAAAACATGACTGTGAAAAATATTATTTAATGTAGTATTTAATTAAATGCATTTATGATGAATAACATTTTCATGTCAAATTATGTTCATTTTGAGCACGAACTGTGCGCTGTCACTTTAACTCAGCGCGTGCAGCAGAAATAGACTCTGTGCGGAGATGAACGACACTCGACTCATTCGTGGAGGTGGAGAATCAAGTTATTTGTGACATGCAAGATTTATTGTATAAAGATTCATACTGTTCTGAGTCTGAGTCTGCTGTTTTTGTCAATTTAAAGTTTTAATTTTAAAAGTGTAAGAATATGGTACACGCAGAGCTTGCAAACTGTGGCTTTTTTGAAGCGCAAACTTTGAACGCGAATGTGAAAGTTGTCAACATAACTCACTGAAAATCACAAATACTCCAACTGTCCCACACCGGCGACTTCAGTGAAAGAGGAGGGGGTTCAAGTCCTGTCGATGGGTCTCCTGCGTCTGCAGTTGCCATGCTATCTTTTGACTGGTTGTATACATAGGCTGTATGATAGCTAGGTAGAGGACTCGGACTCGCAGCACTTCAACACGCGTGTTTTTTCCCGCTTTGCAAACCGACTGGACGTGACATGGGGGCGTGGCAGTATCGACGATTCCATTTTTGAATTCGATATTCGAGATTGTGAATTAATTTCGATCGATTTCGATTTAAAATCGAAATCGTGACACCCTTAGTGTGTGTGTGTGTGTGTGTGTGTGTGTGTGTGCGCGCGCGTGTGTGTGTGTGTGTGTGTGTGTGTGTGTGTGTGTGTGTGTGTGAGAGAGAATTCTTGTCAAAAATGTTTGTCAAGTCATCTTTATTTCTATAGCGCAATCTATCCAATATAGATTGTTTCGGTGCAGCTTTACAGTAATAATAGGAAAATAATGACTAATGGAGAGTCGATGTATCCGGTCTTTAACAGGTGAACTCTGTGGAAGTATGAGGACATGTTTCAGTCAGATTAGTGCACTACATGTGAAAATGTCACATAAATGCTTTAGTCCCACTGAAATAGTATGGTCTGATTTTTGTAAAGATAATGCGATTGTAGCTTGTCGTATACAGTACATGTTAATCGGACTGCGACTGATGATGTCTGACGTGCATTTAATCCTTCAAATATTAAATTAGGCATCATGTCACATGCATGGATAGAGAGATGTGGACTCGCTGGACTCGCTGGACTACAATAAGCCTGTGTATCTTCATGTAAACGCACTGAGACGACAGAGAGAAATGTGGAGGAGTGTATCGGCGTTTAACCCTGTGAAGAGAGCGTCTCCATCAGTAACCTATTTATGACAGTGAGCAACATGACAGATTGCTGGCATTGATCACATGGTCATCCATCATCCGTCATACTGAATACTGCAAACACTCTCTCTCTCTCTCTCTCTCTCTCTCTCTCTCTCTCTCTCTCTCTCTCTCTCTCTCTCTCTCACATACACACACACACTCACTCACTCTCTCTCTCTCTCTCTCATTCTCTCCCTCTCTCTAATTCTCTCTCTCTCTAATTCTCTCTCCCCCATTTTTTGCTTCTCTCTGCATCAAACCTTCATTTGTTTCTCTCCTTCTTTCTACTGCAGCTGTTCTCTTCATTTCCGTCACTATTCCTCCCTCTCTCTCACATGTAATATGGCAGTACAGGAACCATAAGGTGAGAATATCACTCATTATTTTCCAATCTGTTGCTACGACGACAGCAGTTTGATTGACAGATCTGAAGTTCATTTGACAGGTGACCTGCTGAGCCACAAACAACACAACACACTAAAAAACACACACAAAGTGAGCACTAAATCATCTAAGCACATATTAGAAAAGCACAAGAGAAAAAATCATAATAAAATGTTGACATTAAATATTGATTTTTATGTGGGATGAGCTTCCCTGTTCCTGTTGAGGGAGAGGATGGGAAATAAGTCTCGCTCCACCTGCACAAACACACTCGAAAGCTTCGATGTTTCCTCCAAACACTCCCTCATGAAGGACACACTGCCTGTGACCCTGTTGACGCCTCTCACACACTCGTTTTACTCAGTTAAGAGAATTAATAAACCAGTCCAGCCTTCATCTGATGATCAGTGGAGCTCACAGTGACCCGTGGAATAACCCAACAGAAATGAGGATCACACCGGAGACAGAGCTCAGATGTGCTCAGAGCTTACACACACACACACACACGCACACACACACACACACACACACACACACTGAGGCAGATCTTTCCTCCAGAGCTCAGATGTTCACACACACACTTTACTTACACACGTTACTCGTGGTTTACTCGTGGGTTACTCGTGGTTTACATGTGGTTTACACATGGTTTATTCGTGGGTTACTCATGGGTTACTCGTGGTTTATTCATGGTTTACTTGTGGTTTACTCGTGGGTTACTCGTGGCTTACTCATGTTTACATGTGGGTTACTCATGGGTTACTCGTGGTTTACTCGTGGGTTACTCGAGGGTTACTCGTGGGTTACTCGTGGGTTACTCGTGGGTTACTCGTGGGTTACTCGTGGTTTACTCGTGGGTTACTCGTGGGTTACTCGAGGGTTACTCGAGGGTTACTCGTGGTTTACTCGTGGGTTACTCGTGGGTTACTTGAGGGTTACTCGTGGTTTACTTGTGGTTACTCGTGGTTTTTTCGTGGTTACTCGTGGTTTTTTTGTGGGTTACTCATGGTTTACTCGTGGGTTACTCGCTGCCTGTCCTGGTCAATGAGATATCAACACACGTATGATCGCAGTGTGATTTATCAGTTCATATAGCTTGTAGCTTTACATTTCTTTTATATTTCTTCTTCACAAAATAAAATGGTTTCAAATGGATTCCAAACAACACAAACCGAAAGCAGGACTGGATCAAAATCAGCGTATATATGTGTGGAGTGAGAGATTTCCCCAATCCGAGCAGTTCTGGTCCAGCACAGGTAGGAGGTCATACTGAATATTAACACTGATGCTTCCCAAACCAGAACCAAGAGTTGTACAAATATGAATGCTCCTGATGAGAAAATAAAGACTACTGACCGTAACTAAACATGTATGTTCTTTATGATGCTGCTGGTCCTGAGTACATATTTCATTCTCACGTGACAACATGTACAGAATGACAATAAAATACCTTGAACCTTGAATAGACAAAAGCATTTATTCATGTCATTCTTTCAAAGCTTTGACATCAGAATTAGGCTGGCATATTGTTAAGAACTTAATGTGTTTTATGTTTGCTCTATTTAGAATACATGGCAAAGACATTGTCTGCCACCGAAGACTGTTTCCTGCATTGTAACTGAACTGGAAAGGCCTTATAAAAGCTGAATTGAATTTGAATCGAAGTAGCAAACAGGATGCAAAAATGCAATCTGCATTTATGCATATTATAATTCCTGTGTGTTTTGGCCAATTCAATTCAAATTCACACTTACAGAATTAACCGAATTTTGCAAAAAAAAATTCTAAACGCACAACAGCAGGGAGGACATGTGACGCATTTATCAGCTGAGCCTGAAAGCAAATGAATTAAACTGGTACGAGTACACTTCCTGTGCAGATGAGCACTTCCTGTAAATGAGCACTTCCTGTGAACGAACACTTCCTGTGCACAAGCACTTCCTGTGCACGAGCACTTCCTGTGCAGCTCAATATGAGACTACTGAAGGTCATGGCAGCCGTTACTGACGGGCCCCAGCAATGCAGGATCAGATCAAGATCGCAACCCTGAAGGGGGTCGCACACCGGACGAGAAGCGCAGCGTTGCGCCTTAAAGATTTTAACACATTATTCTCTGAGTGTACGCACACCCGTGGCGCCATTCGGCGTCTGTCCGCGGCGCCCAGCTACGCCTCAGGACCATGTTCTGACAGAGCGCCATTTACATAGTTTTATATTAAATTTACGTTTATTTGTCTCAAATCATCGTTAATGTATATACTGTTTTCACCCTGTGCTGAAATATACATTTAGTTTTACATTCATTTACAGAACTTAGCTGCTTGAATGAAAATTGCTTATGTTATCGGATTTTCAGGTGATATTCTCAATCATTCAGACTGCAGACTTAGCAACGATTGTATTTAATTGTACAGTACAATCATAACATAGTACAGACTTAATTCCATAATGTCCTTAAACATAACAATATTGCTGGCCATAAACTGAGAAAGTGCGTGTCCGGTGTGCGATACCTCGTCGAGTTGTCCTCGTCGGTGTGCGACCCCCTTAACACACACAATCCATCAAAACTCACACAATTCAGATCATATCCAAACTATAAAACACATGTAACATAAAAAACTCAGTTCTCTGAATGCTTAGAGGAGCACTGTCCAGTTCAGCTTCTGGAGGACGTCGTTCCAGCAGACTTCGGATCTGAGCCTGAAGACTCGGCTGCTCCAGGAGTGTCTATACTGGTCTATACGGGTCTATACGAGTCTATATGGGTCTATACTGGTCTATACGGGTCTATACTGGTCTATACGGGTCTATACAGGTCTATACGGGTCTATGCGGGTCTATATGGGTCTATACGGGTCTATACGGGTCTTTGCGGGTCTGGGCGAACGCCGGCCCCCAGGAGCCGGACCACAGCCGGGATCAGACGAGCTCATCTTACCTGTGACGGACAGATCCGTGGTCCTCCTCACCACAAAACTCCCAAACTGTAATTCACAGGTGTAATTCCCAATGTCGTCTTCCCGCACGTCTTTGATGGAGAGCACATCTGCCTTCCTGACGACGCTCGGTCTCCACTGTTTCGCCCGGCATTCCTGCATCCAGAAAACAGATCCGTGTTAACTGCAGCTGGGATCTCATTTCAGAAACATAATGAATGACACATTAATGAATTGCCTTCAAGTGGGCGGCTTTCAATGATGTCTACAGACTGCAGCGTTACTGATTTCACACTTGACAATGTTGTGACAACAGCTAGAATTTCATCTATGAATTGTTGCCTTGGCAACGCCTGCCAAAATGCCTGTCAATCATGTATTTACCACCTATTATTTTCCATGAAGATGAGCAGATGAGTTCATTATTAAAGCAGTGAACCATGAGAAACGATGCATGAACCGTGCTGCAGTTAAGCAGTGTTAATCTCAGCAAAGATTTAACTGACAAAGATTAAGGTTTTTTTGATTGTCAATGATAGAACAGACACAATTCATCGATTTTAATGAAAACATACCACTTTTGTGTGATGAGAAAAAAATAACAATATAAGATATTAAAAATGCTTTTAGAAGAAGAAGGGAATGATTCAAGAACTGCAAATGAGACCACTTTGCAAGCAGGTCAATTATCTCAGTGTATATATCGCTATGGTTTAAAGACTGATATACCAGTGATTCATTTAAAGAACCAGATCAAATGAGTCATTTGTTGGAGAATCAGACAGTTTTATAAGTGGGTTCATCGCTTGCTCTCTCTCTCTCTGTGCTGGATACTTTGATGCTAACTAAATCCAGTCATGTTTCCTGCACGAATGTCCACAGCGATCATCTGTCTTTGATTCAATCTAGCCGGAAACTAAAGTGCAGCAGACGTTTAATTTGACACGCGTCTACTTCAGATGAATTAGTGCTAGTGTAGTCTCACGGCTGGCAGAAACTGACCAACTCGCACAGTTTCTTCTTTCTCTGTCTCGTCTACTGCCTCAGGACTTCAGGATTGATGAAAGGTCTGTTTTCTGCATAATAGCTTCTATTTCCAACTCTGAACGAAAATGGTAAAAGCGTGTTTTTGGTGAGATGGAGATAAAGATGATGGGATGGAAACAAAATGAAGAGTATTGTAGAAAAAGTGAGCGTACCTTGTACCAGGTGATCTCTGGGTCTTTCCCGGACTGTGTGTAGTCATCTATATCAGGACAGAGGATGTCTTTGCTCTTACTCAACTCGGCCTTCTCAAAGTACCTCATCTTGGAGTTGTAACAGAGACCCGAGTCGTTCTCGGCCACCGTGAGCGACATTGACACTTTCATACAGTACGTGGAGTTCCTGCAAAACACAGAAAACCAACACGATCAACAAGCTTCACACTATACACACACAGACAAAGGGAATCAATGTTCGCTCTCTCATGTCGATCAGTAGGAGAGAGGAATCTCACAGAAATCCCCTTAATCGTTGAAACAAGTCTTTACAGGACTAATGCAGTAAACGCTCAGTTAAAAGAGTCGCCGTGTTTTCACATCATTCTCAGCGATTCTTGTTTTGCTTGTCCTCGGGACCGGACATCTCATATCAGCAGAAATGAGAGCAGGGAACCAGCCATTTCTCAGGTTTGTTGAATGATGCTCTCAGCGGACGCCTCTTACTGCCACAATTGAATTTATTGGAAAACAACTCCCTGAACAGAAGAAACAACACAATGCAGAACAGAGAGAAATGCTGACTCGAAGAGTGAGCGGAGACTACGAGGACCCAGAGAATGGAAACTAAAGCTTAACATCCCTCCACAACATGTTATCCACAATTCCGGCTTTAAAACAGGGTCTTATAATTAGTCAGCAAATTGATTCTCTGGTGAAATAATACAACACTATTCCTGTAACACTAAACACAGCTCTCCTATTTATACAGGACATCAGAAGACAGGCGGACAAAATCAGAGTCTACAACTGATCAATAAACCGTGAATATGGTCTCATGCAGGAGGCCGGGCCTCAGACTGACTTAAAGCGATTTAAATGAAGTTTAAGAGAAAAGCATGAAGTGACCGTGTGTAGACAGGCCTAAAGCCCAGCTCATGCTGTTAAAGCCCGGCTCATGCTGTTCGGTGTGCTGTCAGCTTGAGTACGGCCTTTTTATGAAGCGGAGATGCAAATTCAACATGACGTGAGATTATCAGACATATGGACACACCTGTGCAAATGAGTTCCCTCGAGTCAAGTGCTGTTAAATATTCTGACTGGCACTGATACGGGAAACAAATGATAGTGTCTGAGAATGGATGAGTGATGGATGGATGTGTGTGTGTGTGTGTGTGTGTGTGTGTGTGTGTGTGTGTGTGTGTGTGTGTGTGTGTGTGTGTGTGTGTGTGTGTGTGTGTGTGTGTGTGTGCGTGTGTGTGTGTGTGTGTGTGTGTGTGTGTGTGTGTGTGTGTGTGTGTGTGTGTGCGTGCGTGCGTATGTGTGTTCTCTAACCAGCGAACCCAGATGACCGAAGGAAACAGCGTTTAATGCTTGAATGATGGCATGAATGAGTTAGGATAGTGAGTCGTGAGTAGATCCTCAGAAATTTGATTTGATTTGATCTGGGACTAAGGTAACACTTTTTCACTTGTTGAGGCTGATAAAGAGTAGCAAAGCCTCATAAGGGATAGATGATTTATATTGTGATTGACCTATGTATTATAATGTCTCAATGGTATGTTGTTTCCTATGTGTATTGGCCTTTAAAGGTGCCCTAGAATGTGAAATTTAATTTATTTAGTCATAGTTAAATAACAAGAGTTCAGTACATGGACATGACATACAGTGAGTCTCAAACACCATTGTTTCCTCCTTCTTACTTAAATCTCGTTTTTGAAAAACACCCCTGAAAAACGTCCCGGGTTACGTATGTAACCCTAGTTCCCCGAAGGGACGGACGCTGCGTGTAATCGCAGTGGGAACGCCCCAGCGTGACGCGTCTGAAGCATGAATGAAATCAGTCAATGGAGAGAATGAGCGTACGGCGAGTGACGTCATAGACCAGGAAGCTATAAATATCCCCTGAGCACACAAAACGCCAGCTTAAAAGTTACTGAAGCAGCGACCAAAGGGGATGCCGAGAGTATGGCAGGACACGCAGCGTCCGTCCCTTCGGGGAACTAGGGTTACATACGTAACCCGGGACGTTCCCCTTCAGGGACTACCGCTGCGTGTAATCGCAGTGGGAACGCAATACCCACATCCCCATACGACCAAATCCCCGTCGTGTGTCATTTAGGAGACACAAGCCGACGAGAGAACCTGAGCCCCGGGAGTGGAGCTAAGGTCAAGGGAATAAAATCTGACGAAAGTGTGCGGTGAGGACCAGCCTGCCGCATCACAAACGTCCTGAAGAGAAGCTCCGGAAAGAAGAGCTGTAGAGGCAGTCATACTCCTGGTGGAATGAGCCCTTACAGCCAAAGGTGAAGGCTGATGGGCCGAACCGTAAGCAAGCGAGATGGCCTCGACCACCCACTTGCTCATCCTTTGCTTAGATGCAGGACACCCTCTCTTAGGTGACCCAAAACAGACAAACAGTTGTTCCGATCTCCTCCACAGAGCAGCTCTGTGGACATAAGCATCTAAAGCCCTAACAGGGCACAGCAAATTAAGTTTCCTCTGGTCTGACGTCAGAAAAGGCGGAGGACAGAAAGCCTGCAGAACTATATGTCTAACCAAAATGGTCGGCACCTTAGGAACATAACCTGGTTTCGGACAGAGAAAGGCCTTAACCATACCAGGAGCAAATTCCAGGCACGAGGGAGCCACCGAAAGTGCTTGAATATCACCGATCCTTTTTAGAGATGAAATAGCAAGAAGAAGGATAGTCTTAAGAGTAAGAAACTTATCCGAAACTTCCTCGATGGGCTCAAAAGGAGCAAGGGAGAGACCTTCTAAGACGATGGCCAGATCCCAAGCTGGTACCCTTGTGCGAACTGCAGGCCTCAGCCTCAAGGTGCCACGAAGGAAGCGAGATATAAGTGGGTGTTTCCCGAGGGAACCTCCACTTGAAGGGGCGTGGTAAGCAGCTAAGGCCGCCACATACACCTTCAGTGTGGAGTGGGATAACCCTGTGGAGAGACGGTCCTGCAGGAAATCCAGCACTGTACCAACCGGGCAGTTAACTGGGTCCTGCTGGCGCTCTCCACACCAAGAGGTGAAAAGTTTCCACCTCGCGGCATATAACTTCCTCGTGGAGGGAGCTCTGGATTGGAGGATGGTCTCAACGACCTCAGCCGAGAGACCAGAATCTATGAGCTGGGCCCCCTCAGAGGCCAAGCCCACAGCCTCCATAGCTCTGGACGGGGGTGAAGGATCGACCCACTCGCCTGAGAGAGCAGATCTCTCCTGATCGGTATCTCTAGGGGAGAACCGTCGAGGAGAGACACTAGGTCCGAAAACCATACTCGGGCCGGCCAGAACGGGGCTATAAGCAGGAGACTGAGCCCGTCCCGGCGAACCCTCTCCAGAACTCCTGGGAGCAGAGCGATCGGGGGAAAAGCGTACAGGCGTGACCTCGGCCACGGATGTACCATAGCATCCAACCCCAGTGGGGCTGGCTGGCTGAGAGAGAACCACAGTGGACAGTGTGATGTCTCTCGGGACGCAAAAAGGTCTACCTCGGCACGACCGAAATGTTCCCATAGGAGCTCCACCACCTCGGGGTGAAGACTCCACTCCCCGGGCCTCGGCCCCTGCCTCGACAGGATGTCTGCCCCCTGATTCAAATACCCCGGGAGATAAATAGCTCTGAGAGAGAGAATTTTCCCCTGGGACCATAGAAGGATCTGACGTGCCAGTTTGTAAAGCGGGCGAGAACGCAGACCCCCCTGATGGTTGATGTAAGAGACCACCGATGTGTTGTCTGTCCGGACAAGAACATGGTGGCCTCTTAGGTCTGGGAGGAAATGTTTCAGGGCCTGAAACACTGCCAACATCTCTAGACAATTTATGTGCCATAGACGGTGATGGTCCCCCCACAGACCCTGAGCCGGGCGACCACTCATGATCGCCCCCCAACCCGTGAGAGAGGCATCTGTCGTTAGCATAACACGACGACAAGGAGCTCCCAACACAGGACCTTGGGACAGAAACCAAGGATCTTTCCACATAACCAGGGCGCGATGACACCGTCGCGAACTCATGATCATGCGAAGCGGATTTCCCCTCGGGGAGAATCCCTTGGTTCTGAGCCACCACTGTAACGGTCTCATGTGCAGGAGGCCAAAAGGTATCACGTTGGACGCAGCTGCCATGAGACCTAACAGTCTCTGGAACTGTTTTACAGTGGATGACCGGCCTAGCTTGACTTGATCTACTGTGGCAAGAATCGAAGCAACACGAGCAGGTGACAAATGTGCCTGCATCGTCGTCGAATCCCACACTACACCGAGAAAAGTGGTTCTCTGTAATGGAGAAAGAACACTCTTCTTGGCGTTGAGTCTCAACCCCAACCTCTTGATGTGAGACAGAACGACATCTCGATGCCGAACCGCCTGTTGTTCCGATTGAGCTAGAATTAACCAATCGTCTATATAGTTCAGAATACGGATGCCCTGCAGCCTGAGCGGAGCTATAGCTGCATCCATACACTTCGTGAACGTGCGGGGTGACAGTGCTAGGCCGAACGGAAGAACCCGATATTGGTACGCTTCGCCCCCGAAAGCGAACCTCAGGAACTTCCTGTGTTGAGGGAGGATAGATACATGGAAGTAAGCGTCCTTTAGATCTATCGTGACAAACCAGTCCTCGGATCTGATTTGTGACACAATCTGTTTGAGAGTGAGCATCTTGAATTTGAGCTTTCCTACAGTGCGATTTAAGACACGCAGATCTAGAATGGGACGCAGCCCTCCATCTTTTTTCGGAACGATGAAGTACCGGCTGTAGTATCCTAACTCCCTGCTGGGTGGAGGAACCCGTTCTATAGCCCCTTTTTGCAGCAGAGTTTTTACCTCCTGTTCTAATACCAGAGCCTGCTCGGGGCCCACCACCGTGGGCAGAACCCCTCTGAACTGAGGTGGACGCGTTCTGAACTGAATAGCGTACCCGTTCTTTATAATATTCAGGACCCACTGAGAAACATTGGGAAGCATTTCCCATTCCGCCAGGAACTCTACTAAGGGAACCAGCCTCTCGAGGCTGGCCTCTGGATGAACATCCCGAGTGACAGACACAGCGCCCTGTAACATACTGGCAGGAAACAGCTGGTCTGAACGCTCCAAAACCCTCCTCGGAGGGGGCGAGCGTCCCTCGGGAAATCGCTCGCCGAGTCTCTCTACGCCCTGTGTAGGCAGGGTTAGTAGAACAGACCCCTGAGGGCATCGGGAAAGACAGGGCACCGTGTTCTTGTGCGGTGAACTCAAGTCTCTCCCGATGGGGACCACCCTCAGAGTCCTGACGTTCAGCCCGTCAGGACTTTTTCGACGCGGCCTTCCTGGCGACAATGACCGTCCTCAGATCAGTCCTGCCCCGAGACGGCCGCGCCGGAGAGCGCCCCGCCTCGTCCCTCCAGTTTCCCTGCGGGGGGGCACGAGACGCGACACTCCGCTTCTGCTGTGCTCTTTTTGAAGAGGAAGAACTCGACGGCTGGGACTGCCCTTTTCGCTCAGCAGCCCCAGTGACACGTATTTTGAGAGGGATGAATTTAGAAAAAGCAGCCGCCTGTTTTTTCTCTTCCTGGAACCTCTCCGTGACCGAGTGAAGAGTGTCACCGAAGAGGCCCACAGGCGAAACAGGAGCATTTAAAAGGAGAGACTTATCTTTTTCCTTCATCGATGTCTGACTCAACCATAAGTGCCTTTCTGTGGCCACCATGGCTGCCATAGATCGACCAATAGATTTAGCGGACTCTCTGGTGGCACGCAGAGTGAGATCAGCAGTCTGCCTAAGTTCGCTAATCATATCAGCCGAAATTTCACCCCCCTCAGAAACATCTTTGAGCAGGTCGGCCTGATAAGCCTGCATAATAGCCATCGTATGCAAACACGCAGCCGCCTGCCCAGCCGCCGAGTAAGCCTTCCCCACCAGCACAGAGGTATTCTTTAGTGGTCTAGATGGAAGAGCCGGCGCTTTAAGTGAAACCGAAGAAGCAGGAGAGAGATAGCTCGCGAGCGTCTCCTCCGCCTTCGGCATCGCCACATAACCAGCAGATTTAGCACCAAAAATGTTACCATAAGCATTTGACTGATTCGTGTAAATTCTGCTAGAAACCGGTCTAACCCAGGTCTTTGAAACCTCAGCATGAAAGTCTGGGAAGAACGGTAAGCACCGGCGAGAAGGTTGAGGTCGTGCAGACAGAAATCTATCATCTAGTTTGCTTTTAATTTTAGAATCCTGTCTATCAGCTGGCCACTCGATACTGAGCCTTTCAACAGCCCGAGATAACACATCCATCAAACCTTCTTCATTTGCAGTATAATGTGTCACACTAGAACCCTCTGATGCAAAACTTTCGACATCCAGATCCTCAGAACTGGATAATCTTAATTCAACATCATCATATGCCTCCACCTGGGCAGAAGTAACCGCCGCAGCGCGTGCTTCCGAAGCCGGGTGAGAGGCACCGGATCCCGCCGGAGAAAGCTGAGATAGGGCGGGGCCCGTCTCAACATCGCCGGTGAGATCCATCTGCGAACCCCAAGTCAAGCGCCGCCGCTCTGCCTCAACAGAAGCGGGATCCGAGCCTTGGGGAGCTCGCAGCAAACCACTCTCCTCAAAGAGCGATCGCCGCGAGCGCAGAGTTCTAAGAGGAAAGCGTTCGCAATGCTTACAATCGACTCCCTCAAGAGCCGACTGGGCATGCTGAACACCCAAACAAGCCACACATAACTCGTGTGAATCCCCACCCGTGATGTATCGAGTACAGGGGGGAACACACTTCCTATACTGCTCGCTCATATTGGTTTTTTTATATATATATATATCTATATATAGTGATAAACTCCTGCCAGAACAGACAAACACAATCGACAGATTCAGACACACACAGAGCTGCTGAAGTAAAAAAAGCTGGCGTTTTGTGTGCTCAGGGGATATTTATAGCTTCCTGGTCTATGACGTCACTCGCCGTACGCTCATTCTCTCCATTGACTGATTTCATTCATGCTTCAGACGCGTCACGCTGGGGCGTTCCCACTGCGATTACACGCAGCGGTAGTCCCTGAAGGGGAACAGGCGAATCTCCACAGAACACCGACTGTGACGCAACAGTCGGATCATTAATATGTACAACTCCAAATATTTGCATAATCCAGCCCATGTTCAATGACAGGCGGAACTGTGCAGCCGAAGCATGGCAGTCGATCAGTGTTTGGATGTACAAATGAACACAAAGGTATTTAGTTCCTTCATCCGAGCCTCTAAAGAAACAATGGGTTAATTTTATTTTCTCTGGAAATTTCCAAACATTTCACCGACGACTGTTTCCTCAACTTGGGCCGATACAGAGCTGGCCTCGATGTCCGAAAATATATCGATCGAGCCAAGCAACACTTTCTGATGTTTAATTGTTCAAGTTCAGACAGGTAATCTTTCTCTCAAAATCGTTCAATACTGTATTTACATCACCGTGTTTGCATTGGTGAAAGCATTAGAGAGAGTGCAGAAACTGCGTTGCAATGATAAGATCTTTATTCTCGCGATCAACACACTGTCATCTGTTTGCTCAATGCTCATCACGGCAACATTTTATGTGATGGGAATAGATCTAAATACTTTAAAAACATCTCACGATTCGTTAATCTCGATAGCTGTAATAGTAAAAACTTATAATATCTGTAGTAAAAGTATTCGAGAGAGTTTCACATGTAATACGTAGCTATTTCATATGCAAGCATGTCAGCCAATCACAGCAGAGGCCGGTTACACACAGACACGCCCCTTGAAACAGAGCATTTGGGCTCAGGGCAAAAATCAGGCTAGGAAAAATGCCTTTTATTTCTAAATTATGACTATTTTTGATCTAAAAAACATACTAACATTATAAGGGCAACCCAGAAAACATTATACAATATAAATAAAAACCATTCTAGGGCACCTTTAACTCTGTAACGAACTCTCGCGAGATGGAGAGTGGGTTTGCGCATAGCGCAAGTGTCGTCATCCGAGAGAGGAAGTGTGTAGTATATGAGGAACGAACATTTCCGTCATGGGGGCACGCGATTGTTTGTACGATCAGATCAAACCCCGGGACTTTTGAGTGGACGCGAGGGAGCGAACGACAGATGTCGGTGGATTGTTTATCTGTCTCATTGTGGAGCTTTCTGGGATTCGATTGCTCGCCGTTGAGGACTTTTCTGCCATGGTGGTGAGACTGATTCATACTTAATAGGACTATGAATATGATGGACTGGAAAACTATATGCTCTCGTAGCCGCACTTATATAAAACACACGTGTGTGGGGTTATTGTCTTTGTAAAGTTGTGTAAATCTGTTATATACACTTTGGTGCATGAACGAATTGAGTGTGATATTTTGCCTCCTTTATTTACTTCCACTAGATTTATGATTTCTCTTGATGTAAATTTCTCAGTATATAATGGGGAAGTGTTACAAAAGGAAAGCTGGTTATTTTCATCTGAATCATCAGTGTTGGACTACAACAGTGGACTACGAAGTGCCACACATAAACTCCCCTCTACATTGATGAGGCGAAGTGGAGCATGTGACTAGCTTCAAGATCCTGGGTGTTTATATCTCTGATCTGTCCTCTAGGATCTGTACTGTACCCTCAACTCTTACATTCTGATTAACAACAGCTTTACTTCATTATGAAGCTGAGGAAAGCTCATCTGTCCACCTGCATCTGAACTTTTACCGCTACACTATTGAGAGTATCTTCACTGCATCACAGTGTTGTATGGCAATTGCACTGTCTCAGAGCAGAAGGGTCAGACATTCACCACAAACGCTGCTTACGAAGAATGAGAAACATTATCAAAGACACGTCTCACCCCATCCATGGACTGTCCCATCTGAGAGACGTTACAGTAAACGCTGACGCTGAACTATAAACCCAGACGCTGAACTATAAACCCCAACGCTGAACTATAAACCCAAACGATGAACTTTAAACCCCAATGCTGAACTATAAACCCAGCCTTCAAACTGTAAACCCAGACGGTGAACTAAAAACCCAGACGCTGAACTATAAACCCAGACGCTGAACTATAAACCCAGACTCTGAACTGTAAACCCAGACTCTGAACTGTAAACCCAGACTCAGACTCTGAACTGTAAACCCAGACTCTGAACTGTAAACCCAGACGCTGAACTATAAACCCAGACGCTGAACTGTAAACCCAGACTCTGAACTGTAAACCCAGACGCTGAACTATAAACCCAGACGCTGAACTGTAAACCCAGACTCTGAACTGTAAACCCAGACTCTGAACTGTAAACCCAGACTCTCAACTGTAAACCCAGACGCTGAACTATAAACCCAGACTCTGAACTGTAAACCAAGACGCTGAACTATAAACCCAAACGATGAACTATAAACCCCAACGCTGAACTATAAACCCAAACGATGAACTATAAACCCAGCCTTCAAACTGTAAACCCAGACGGTGAACTAAAAACCCAGACGCTGAACTATAAACCCAGACGCTGAACTATAAACCCAGACGCTAAACTGTAAACCCAGACACTGAACTATAAACCCAAACAATGAACTATAAACCCAGACGCTGAACTATAAACCCAGACACTGAACTATAAACCCAAACAATGAACTATAAACCCAGACGCTGAGCTATAAACCCAGACGCTGAACTATAAACCCAGAAACTGAACTATAAACCCAGACTCTGAACTATAAACCCAGACACTGAACTCTAAACCCAGGCACTGAACTATAAACCCAGACTATAAACCCAGATGCTGATCTGTAAACCCAGACACTGAACTATAAACCCAAACAATAAACTATAAACCCAGACGCTGAACTATAAACCCAGACACTGAACTATAAACCCAGATGCTGAACTATAAACCCAGACACAGAACTATAAACCCAGACGCTGAACTATAAACCCAAACGCTGAACTATAAACCCAGACGCTGAACTATAAACCCAGACGCTGAACTATAAACCCAGACACAGAACTATAAACCCAGACGCTGAACTATAAACCCAGACACAGAACTATAAACCCAGACGCTGAACTATAAACCCAGACTATAAACCCAGACACAGAACTATAAACCCAGATGCTGAACTATAAACCCAGACGCTGAACTATAAACCCAGACGCTGAACTATAAACCCAAATGCTGAACTATAAACCCAGATGCTGAACTATAAACCCAGACGCTGAACTATAAACCCAGATGCTGAACTATAAACCGTAACGCTGAACTATAAACCCAGACTCTGAACTATAAACCCAAACGCTGAACTATAAACCCAGATGCTGAACTATAAACCCAAACACTGAACTATAAACCCAGACTCTGAACTATAAACCCAGACGCTGAACTATAAACCCAGATGCTGAACTATAAACCCAAACACTGAACTATAAACCCAGACTCTGAACTATAAACCCAAACGCTGAACTATAAACCCAGATGCTGAACTATAAACCCAAACACTGAACTATAAACCCAGACTCTGAACTATAAACCCAAACGCTGAACTATAAACCCAAAAGCTGAACTATAAACCCAAACGCTGAACTATAAATCCAGGCACTGAAATATAAACCCAGATGCTAAACTATAAACCCAGATGCTAAACTATAAACCCAAACGCTGAACTATAAACCCAGACGCTGAACTATAAACCCAGACGCTGAACTATAAACCCAGATGCTGAACTATAAACCCTGGCGCTGAACTATAAACCCAGACGCTGAACTATAAACCCAGACTCTGAACTATAAACCCAAACGTTTAACTATAAACCCAAACGCTGAACTATAAACCCAAACACTGAACTATAAACCCAGACTCTGAACTATAAACCCAAACACTGAACTATAAACCCAAACGCTGAACTATAAACCCAAACACTGAACTATAAACCCAGACTCTGAACTATAAACCCAAACGCTGAACTATAAACCCAGACTCTGAACTATAAACCCAAACGCTGAACTATAAACCCAAACGCTGAACTATAAATCCAGACACTGAACTATAAACCCAGACGCTGAACTATAAACCCAGATGCTGAACTATAAACCCAGACGCTGAACTATAAACCCAGACGCTGAACTATAAACCCAGACGCTGAACTATAAACCCAAACGCTGAACTATAAACCCAAACACTGAACTATAAACCCAGACTCTGAACTACAAACCCAAACATTGATCTCTACACCCAACCCAGACCCCGTAACACGTAACGTAACTAAACAACTGCACTGTACATTAACCTGTCTCCACACTGCACATTTACAGTCTTATTATGCCTCTTGATGATTTTGCACATTCTTCCTCTTGATGCTTCTTGCACTTAAATATCAATAAAAGATGTAAGAGGTAAGATGGTCATTGGCTCTGTATTCTGCACAATGACAATAACCATGATCTAATCTAATCTAATCTAATCTAATCTAATCTAATGTGTCTCACTAGAAGAATGATGAAATAGAATTTTTATATCATTACACGTAGATTGGATGACACAGATGATATATTTACCCATAGTCTCAAGCTCAGTTGAACGTAAGGTATGAATTTAGGTGAATCCACTAAAAATTGGGTCAGTTTATAATTAATGGCATTTTGACTAAACGTATGATCATGTTTGATTCATTGTTGGAAGTATTAAGGACCTAGGAGGAGAATTTATCAAGGATAATTAGCGGGATGAAGGCAGCTGTTACGTGGGAATAGGGAATCTAGCATTGGTTAAACCATAATTTTCCCTCAGAACGCCTGTGGATTGCATGGATATTGTGAGCGTTTCCAACATGGTGTCCTGACCAGGTGTGGAGCAACAAGAGATGTAGTTTTAGATCCATCAACGCCACATTCAGCAGCTTTCACATCTGTAACGCAGCATGCAGTTCATGTCTCTACTAAAACAGATGGAACTGAGCATTCTTGGGGAAATATTGATGAGATCCTCCTGCGCCGGATATCATAAACGCTGTCGCGTGAGTGACGTCTGAAGATCTGCTGAAGCCGCTTGGTGTTCGCTACAGCATCTCTTTAAATCAGTATTTTATGAGTGCTGTATTATTTATGACCTGAGGAAGGTCAGGCTCTGCTGGGAGTGGAGGAGACACACTTCGGGCCGACGCATATCTCATGTGTCCCAGTGCCGAGGCTGATTAACATGAGCTGGAGCCAGTGTTTACCCATAATGCCTCATTCTGGTCCCGTATCCTTCCGCTCTCAGCGATTCAGTGTGAAGTTAGAGCCGGTTCTCTCTTTATAATGCCACGTCACACAAACACATCAACACTTGCTTCTCTGTCTCGCTTTTTAATGCTTGTTGCTGACTTTTCAACTTCATTAAAAGTGTAAATGTTCAAATGACTGTTTAAACTAATGCACTGTATAAATTCTGCCTCAATAAACCAAATCTCTTTTTACTGATAATAAATGAATCTGATGGTGCAAGAAACAGATGAGTGCAGCTCTACACTGGGTCTGAACACAACGACAACAACATAAAACTATTCACTGATCAAATACACACACACACACAGAGATACAGACACACACACAGTAACACACTCCACTACATCAGCACATTGTTAAATGCAGGTCATGAGGTAAAGGGTGACTATAGCACAAATGATTTCAACTGAAAATGAGAGAGTTTAACTAAATATTAGATATTAAAATTGATATCCTCGCGAAGAGAGAGATTCTTAGCAAATCACCACTTAACGGTCTATTCCTGACTGATATATATATATATATATATATATTGTACAGGTCTGCTGAAGGGGAATGGGGTAATATGCTTGTGTTGTGAATGACAGGATCAGATGAACACGTTTCTCCTGAAGTATAGTTCCCTATCAGGAACATCGAGCTGCGTGAAAACGCTGCGGGAACGCTTCTAGCGTTGTGCGTCTTGAAGCATAGTATGGAATCAGCCAACGGCGAGACGGAACGTCACGAGTGACGTCATCGACCAGGAAACTATAAAGCACACCCATGAACACAATGGCGACAGCTTCTGTTGTCTTCAGCAAGCGATTTGTGTGTGAATCTGTCCCAGTGTTTTTGTCTGTCTTTAGTGATTGCTAGGCAGGAGTTTTTCACTTAAAAAAAAAAAAAAAGGCTATATATATGTATTCACATATCTAAGCGAGCAGCATTACAGAAAGTGTGTGTTCCCCCCTGTACTCGTTATTTCACGGGTGGGGATTCACACGATCTGTGTGTTGTTTGTTTGGGAGTACAGCATGCCCGGTCAGCTCTCGAGGGGGCTGATTGTGAGCATTGCGAGCGTTTTCCAATAAGAACGCTCTGCTCCCGCCGATCACTCTTTGAGGAGAGTGGTTCGGCTCGCACTCCCCGCGGCTCGGGTCCCGCTTCTGTCGAGGCAGAGCGGCGGCGCGTGTCGTGGGGATCGCGGGTGAATCTGACAGCGGGGTTTGAGACGGGCCTCGCCCTATCTCAGCCTTTAACTGTTAGATTCAGTGCCTCAGTTTAGGGTTGGAAGCACGCTCTGCGGTTTCTTCTGCCCAGGCTGTGGCATTAATATTGCAACTATCCAGTTCTGAGGAGCTGAATGTTGTTGGTATTAAAAATATAATAATAATAATATTATATAAACTATAAAATAAGGGGATTATGATATATATGATATATGATATATTCCCCTGAACAGAAATAAATGAGGAGCTTATGGAGGTGCTTACTCATGCTGTAGAAAAATTAAACATTGAGTGGTCAGCAGTTTGGCAGGAGTTTTTTTATATAAAAATATTGTATAAACTATGTTTGCCTTCCCGAGTGCAACCTCCACGACGGTGCCTGCCATTTTTCCTGATCTCCACACCGAGGTGTCGAAGTCCTGGAAGAAAACGATTTCATACTGTATTTTTAGCCCTCAGATCTCTACAAAAATATTTTTATATTGCTGAGGCTTATTTACGGTTATGAGGCGATGCCTAGAAAAACTGGAGAGACGCCTACTGCCATCTCTCCGCTGAAACGAATTCGTCTTTTAGGCACCGGCATTTAAAGACAGGGACTGATGGGCGGGTCAGTCCTGGCTGTCGATAAGCTCCTCTCATGGGCGCAATAAAATCAGAGCGTCGCGTCTTGTGCTCCCCCTGCAAAATAGTGGAACCAGACGCGACACTCTCAGATGAAGTTTTCGGGGGTTAAACTGATCTGAGGACAGTCATTATAGCCAAGTGGCTTCATCAAAAAAAAAAAAAAAAGTAGTTCTGACGCCACCGGTGTCAGGATGCTGAGGGTGGTCCCCACCGTGAGAGAAAGGTGTTCACTGCATCTGACGGTGCCCATTCTCTCACGGTGCCCTCAGGGGTCCATTCTGCCAACCCCGCCTTCGCGTCGGGGCGTAGACGGGCCCAGCGAGCGCTTCCCGAGGGACGCTCGCCCCCTCTACAGAGTGTCACGTCTTGTGCTCCCCCTGCAGTGGGACCAGGCGTGACACTCTCAACCGAGGTCTTCTGGCCATAAGACTGATCTGAGGACAGTCATTATGGCCAAGAAGGCTTCGTCTAAGAAGTCCTGACGCCACTGGCGTCAGGATGCTGAGGGTGGTCCCTACCGTGAGAGAAAGGTGTTCACCGCATCAGACGGTGCCCATTTTCTCCCGGTACCCTCAGGGGTCCCTTCTGCCAACCCCGCCTTCGTGTCGGGGCGTAGACGGGCCCAGCGAGCGCTTCCCGAGGGACGCTCGCCCCCTCTGAGGAGGGGTTTAGAGCAGTCAAACCAGTTGTTTCCTGCCGGTGCGCCGTTACAGGGCGCTGTGTTTGCTGCTCAGAATATCCCCTCGAGAGGCTGGTACCCTTTGTAGATTTTCTGGCGGAGTGTCCAAAAGTATCTCAGTGGGTCCTGCATTCGATAGAGAATGATATTAGGTCTCATCCTCCTCGATTCAGCGGGGTCCTGCCCACAGTGGTGGGCCCCGAGCAGGCTCTGGTAATGGGACAAGAGGTGAAAACGCTCCTTCAGAAGGAGGCTATAGAACGGGTTCCTCCTCCCAGCAAGGAGTCTGGTTATTACAGCCGATATTTCATCGTTCCAAAGAAGGATGGTGGGGTTGCGTCCAATTTTAGATCTGCGCCCGTTAAGTCGCTCAGTAGCAAGCTCTGGTTCAAGAGGCTCACTCTGAAGCAGATCGTGTCACAAATCAGATCCGAGGACTGGTCTGTCACGATAGATCTGAAGGACGCGTATTTCCATATCTCCATCCTTTCGCAACACAGGAAGTCCTGAGGTTCGCTTTCGGGGGCGAAGCGTACCAATATTATGTTCTTCCGTTCGGTCTAGCTTTATCTCCCCGCACGTTCACGAAGTGGCGGCTCGGCATCGAGATGTCGTCCTCGCGCACTTCAAGAAATTGGGGTTGAGGCTGAATGCCAAGAAGAGTGTGTTATCTCCATCTCAGAGAACCTCTTTCTGGGGTCAGCCACAAAACAAGTGAAGCTAGGCCAGTTGCTCACTGTAAAGCAGTTCCAGAGATTGCTGGGTCTCATGGCAGCAGCGTCTAAGGTTATACCTTGCAGCCTGCTGTACACGAGACTATTACAGTGGTGGCTCAGAACCAAGGGGTTCTCCCTGAGGGGAAACCCCCTCCGCATGATCAAAGTTACATGGCGTTGCCTCCGTGCTCTGGTCATTTGGAGGGATCCTTGGTTTCTGTCCCAGGGACCTGTGCTGGGAGCTCTTTGTCGTCGTGTAACGCTAACGACAGATGCTTCCCTCACAGGCTGGGGGGTGATCATGAGTGGTCACCCAGCCCAGGGTCTGTGGCAGGACTATCATCGATTATGGCATATAAATTGTCTAGAGATGTTGGCAGTGTTTCAGGCTCTGAAACACTTCCTACCAGACCTCAGAGGTCATCATGTTCTTGTCTGGTCCGACAACACATCGGTGGTCTCTTACATAAACCATCAGGGGGTTCTGCGCTCTCGCCCGTTATACAATCTGGCTCGCCAGATCCTTCTATGGTCCCAGGGGAAGCTCCTCTCTTTGAGGGCGATTTATCTCCCGGGGTATTTAAATCAGGGAGCGGACATCCTGTCGAGGCAGGGGCCGAGGCCCGGGGAATGGAGACTCCACCCGAGGTGGTGGAGCTCCTTCAGATGCAGTGCGGTCGTGCCGAGGTAGACCTATTTGCGTCCAGGGAGACATCACACTGTCCACTGTGGTTCTCTCTCAGTCATCCAGCCCCGCGGGGTTGGACGCTATGGTACAGCCGTGGCCGAGGTCACGTCTGTACGCCTTTCCCCCGATTGCTCTGCTCCCAGGAGTTCTGGAGAGGGTTCGCCGGGACGGGGTCAGTCTACTATTGGTAGCCCCGTACTGGCCGGCCCGAGTTTGGTTTGCGGACCTTATATCTCTCCTAGACGGTTCTCCTCTGGAGATTCCGATCAGGAGGGACCTTCTCTCTCAGGCGAGCGGGTTGATTTATCACCCCCGCCCAGAGTTGTGGAAGCTATGGGCTTGGCCTCTGAGGGGGCCCAGCTCGTAGGTGCTGGTCTCTCAACCGAGGTTGTTGAGACCATCCTTCACTCCAGAGCTCCTTCCACGAGGAAGTTATACGCCTTGAAGTGGAGGCTCTTCACTTCTTGGTGTGGAGAACACCTGTTGGACCCAGTTAACTGCCCAGTGGGTGCAGTGCTGGAGTTCCTGCAGGAGCGTTTCTCTTCAGGGTTATCCCCCTCCACACCAAAGGTGTATGTGGCGGCACTTGCTGCTTACCATGTCCCTTTCAGTGGAGTCTCTTTGGGGAGACAACCGTTTATAACTCGTTTCCTCCGTGGTACTTTGAGGCTGAGGCCTGTAGTCCGCACGAGGGTGCCAGCGTGGGACTTGGCCATCGTTCTAGAAGGTCTTTCCCTAGCTCCTTTTGAGCCTATTGAAGAAGTTTCTGAAAAGATTGTTACTTTAAAGACTATTTTTCTTCTTGCCATTTCTTCTCTTAAGAGAATCGGAGATATTCAGGCTCTCTCGGTTGCTCCTTCGTGTTTGGAATTTGCGCCTGGGATGGTGAAGGCTTTTCTCCACCCCAGGCCAGGTTATGTCCCTAAGGTCCCTACCAATGTGGCCAGACCTATAGTTCTGCAGGCCTTCTGTCCTCCTCCTTTTACATCGTCAGATCAGGAAAAACTTAATCTGCTCTGCCCTGTCCGGGCTCTAGATATTTATGTCCACAGAGCTGCCCTGTGGAGGAAATCAGAACAGTTGTTTGTTTGTTGACCCCACCTAAGAAGGGGTCTCCAGTGTCTAAGCAGAGGATGAGCAAGTGGGTGGTCGAGGCCATCTCACTTGCTTATGAGTCGGCTGGTCAGCCTTCACCTTTGACTGTCCGAGCTCACTCTACCAGGAGTATGGTGGCTTCCAAAGCCTTATTGTCAGGAGTTTCTCTTCATGACGTGTGTGATGCGGCAGGCTGGTCCTCACCGCATACTTTCGTCAGGTTTTATGACCTAGACCTTAGCTCCACCCCTGGGGCGCAGGTGCTTTCGGCTGAATTTAATCCGTGATTCACACAGTCGGTCACTTGCTCTAATGGCGACGTGGGTATTAGCGTTCCCGCAGCGTTTTCACGCAGCTCGATGTTCCTGATAGGGAACGTCCCGGGTTACGTATGTAACCCTAGTTCCCTGAAGGAACGAGACGCTGCGTGTCGTTGCCATACTCCCAGCATTCCCTTGATCGACTTGCTTCAGACTTTTCCAGAAGCTGTCGCCATTGTGTTCATGGGTGTGCTTTATAGTTTCCTGGTCGATGACGTCACTCGTGATTCCATACTATGCTTCAAGACGCACAACGCTAGAAGCGTTCCCGCAGCGTTTTCACGCAGCGTCTCGTTCCTTCAGGGAACTAGGGTTACATACGTAACCCGGGACGTTTAAGCTCCACTAAATTTCTCCTTCATCATTCGCTACAGTGTTTCGCTTCGGATCAAAGGGTGTTTCAGTTCAGAGAGAGACTCCAACATCTTCTTTCCTAATGAGGGAACTAATGAGCCATTGACAGGGAACAGCCTTTACCTGCGAGGTTAATGACGTATTACAGCACGTGATGAACGGCCTTTCCCTTTTTCAGGTGTATTGAACTCAGTGAACACACACATGCTGTTCTCAGACAACATCCACATGGAAGAACCAACGCTTGAGTCTGTCATTGAGCTTAGAGGCGTGACCTGAATCAGAAATCATTATTGAACCTACAATAAAAGAATAGCATCAGAAAAAGTGGAATGAAAGTATCTTCATCTTCATCATCATCATCATCATCATCATGTTCTTTTCTCACAGCAGTTATTTGTCTAGATGAGTGTCTGTATTAAGACACCAGACATTCTCTCTCAGAGCGGATGGATGAGGTCTTGTTGATTGAGTTTGTGCTGTTTGTTGCATCAACGCAGTTCGAGTTCCCTCTGAGAAGAGAACGAGAGACTGCGTCCCTTCGCCACGCTTCCCCGGCCTGGGAGGGACTTGCTTCATCGCAGAAGCTCATGCTGTTGTGTGCCGGCGTCCCTTTGTAGCTTCTGTGAATGCCGTCACATGTTATGTCATGATGCAGCACCAATCAGGTTGGATTAGTTTCCTTCATACTTCAAATGCGTTACGCTAAAGGCGTTCCCCAAAGTGTCGTCATCGACGCAGTGTCTCGTTCCCTTCACAGGGAACAAGGGTTACAGTCATAACCTGAGATGTTTTCTGGTCAGACGAGGAGGCTGTGAGAAGATCTGATGCTGACTGATGAGTGTGTGAAGATACACATGAGGATTAGCTTCAGGTAACCCTTTGACACAAGATCACACACACACACATACACACACACACACACACACACACACACACGTACCTCAGCACACAGGAGTAATGTCCCCCGTCCTGTAGTTCGGTGGGCCTGAACCAGATGGAGTCCTCCTCTTTGCTCATGCGAACCCCGTCGAAGGAGATGGGCTCCTCGAAGTCCCCGTGGCCGGTGCTCTTGTACCACATCAGACTGAGTCCAGCACTCTGGGCGTGTGTGTAGTTTGCACGGATATATCCATAAAATAAAGCACATTTAATCCTCACAGGCTCCCCAAGCAGAACTTTGTATTTCAGGTAGTCCACAGACCAATCCGTACAGCCATCCACTGCGGAGAGAGAGAACAGAGATCAGAGACCAGAGACACTCTCACACACACACACACACACTGCGGAGAGAGAGAACAGAGAACACAACGTTAGCAGAACTGGACTGACACTGGACAGCAGAACATGATATATATGAAATAATACAGTCAGATAGAGACCAGAGCCAGGCACACTCTCTCTGTCTCACACACACTGACACACACACACACACACAAATACATGCACACACACACACACACACACACACACAAACACACACACAAATACATGCACACACACACACACACACACAAACACATGCACATACTTGAAATTAAACTGTACAGGAATGTTTAGCGTTCAGAGCAAACACACAGATCAGAAACACTGGACTGAAAAACCGCTCATTGACAATCGCTGCAGTTTTTAGAAACCCTGCTCTGTCTACGGCATCTGTGACGTGTTGGGGATTTACACAGACCACGCTTCAGGCTCATCTGTCAGTCAGAATCACACGTACAGTAAAGCACTGCAGCAGGAGCTCACATGAGCCTCTCAGGGGTTCAGGAACACCGGACTGTAGGAAACCACAGGAGAAGAACCGGAGGAACGGGATGCAGAACCCATCCGCAGAACATGAGCAGCCGTTCATCACTGAGAAACAGTCCAACTGACAGTTCAGCTCAAAACACACACGTTTCTACTGAAGAACTGATGTAAGAGCTTGAATAAATCTGCAGGCTATTAAACCCACTGGAACTACACACACTTACAACACCATTTGAAAACACTGAGTCAGCAAACAATGTTCTGTGGAAAATGGATGCCTGGAGGCCCGTCACATGTAGATGAGATATAAACTCCAGACAGTCCACAAAGTCTCACACATTAGTAGTTTGTCATTTAGAAGCAGATTGTGTGTTATTTCTAATGTTATCAGGACTGGTGTAAATGTCCAGCATCTCTCCTCTCTTCTCCCAGGTTCAGTGTGTGTGAAACAGCTGCTGAGAACAGATGTTGAGAGAAGACAGGCCCGTATAATTGTGTGTCCCTCAATGTTTGATTTACTAAAGAAACAGCAGAGCAGCTAATTAACACTGAGAGAAGCGTGTCGCATTATTTATCCCTCGCTTTCTCTCTGTCTGTCTCTCTCTCTCTCTCTCTCTCTCTCTCTCTCTCGCTCTCTCTTCCAAATCCCAGAAATAAAAGAGGACGACTGGTTTCCACACTGAGGAAGTCAGAGCTGCTGTGTGAAGGACAGTGGACACGTCTCAGTACATAGAGTGTGATGGGAGAATCTGGGAAATGCAGGAATGGGAGAATCTGGGAAACGCAAAAATGGGAGAATCTTGGAAACACAAAAATGGGAGAATCTGGGAAATGGGGGAATGGGAGAATCAGGGAAACGCAGGAATGGGAGAATCAGGGAAACGCAGGAATGGGAGAATCAGTGAAACACAGGAATGGGAGAATCAAGGAAAAACAGGAATGGGAGAATGAGGGAAACACAGTAGTCCCTGCTGGTTTTGGTAGGAATCTTTCGAAGGGACGGAGATGCCGCTGCTGTCAGGTGACATTTACAAACACTGACAGCAAAAAAACTCTTATTAAAGTGTAACGTGTCTCTGTTGCTATGGCGATGGTAGGGGGCTGGTTGCCATGGCAGCCTGTGGGGGGGGGGGGGGGGTTGTAACTAATTAAGGTTCATTGCAGCAGTAAAAAAAACTCCATGATGATTTTACAGTGAGAAAAGATGGTTATAACATGATCATCCGAGTAAATTATCCTACTGTACGGTGTGTGTGTGTGTGTGTGTGTGTGTGTGTGTGTGTCTGTGTCTGTGTGTGTGTGTGTGTGTGTGTGTGCGTGTGCGTGTGTGTGTCTGTGTGTTTCTCCTCTAAACATCATTGTGAAGGATCTAATGAAGCATCAGCACTGGGTTCAGGACCTGAGGCTGGATTCACAACAATCCACTGAAGAATCTTTCTCAATGCAGTTCTTAAGATAAATTCTGACACTGGTTTTACTCCAGATGGGACAAAAGCAAACAGAAGCCATTATAATCAGTTCTGCTGTGGCCGACAGAGTTTCAGACGTTCTTCACGCGCTGCTTCTGATATGAAGGACCAATGGATTGGCAATGGCCGCTTTGTCACATCCACGGTCGAACCGGTGTAAGAAGTTCGTAAGTGCATTTCTTAAAAAAAATTGTAAGAAGTTCTCGAATATTTACTTAAGAACATCTTTTCTTATGAATAAATAGTGTAATACAACAAATTCAATCCTGACAAATTTTAATAATACATGTATCTATTCAGCACAGCAAGTGCCTCAAGATCATATTCTTTAGCTAAAGGACACGAGAAGTGTTCGTTTAATGAATTTACTTGCTGAAAGCTATTTGGCTAATCTGACCAGGAAGAAAAGACAGGAAAGAAGCCTTCAGTTAGCAAGAGCAGATCACCCCTGAAACACAGACGGAGAAGAGCAGATCACCCCTGAAACACAGACGGAGAAGAGTAGATCATCCCTGAACCACAGACGGAGAAGAGCAGATCACCCCTGAACCACAGACGGAGAAATCTGAAAGCCTTTATTGTCATTGTACACAGTACAATGAGATTTGGAGAACAGCTCTCTAAAAGTGCACACATGAATAACACATACATACATATACAATACATTAGTGCAAGTCTGAGTGTAGGTTGAGTATGGTGACAGCTTTGGGGAAGAAGCTATCCCTGAGTCTGTTTGTTCTGGCCCGTATTTACCTGAAGCGCCTGCCTGAGGGCAACAGGTTAAAGAGATGGGAGCCGGGGTGGGTGGTGTCCCTCAGGATGTTTCTGGCCCTGCTGAGACAACGGGAGTTGTAGATGGCAGTCAAAGAGGGCAGCTGATTATTTTTTGTGCAGTGTTTGTCACCCTCTGCAGTCGCTTCCTGTCGGCCTCCGTGCAGCTGGAGTGCCACACTGTCACAGCATAGGTCAACAGGCTCTCGATGGTGGAACGGTAGAAGGTCATCAGCAGCTGAGTTTTTAGTTGTTCCTTCCTGAGGACCCTCAGGAAGTGTAGCCGCTGCTGGGCCTTCTTGACCAGAGCTGTGGTGTTGGCCGACCAGGAGAGGTCTGCAGAGATGTGGATGCCAAGGAATTTGAAGGACTCCACTCGCTCCACACATCCACCGTTGACGTACAGGGGGGCAGGGGCGGCTTTGTTCCGCCTGAAGTCCAGGATGAGTTCCTTGGTCTTGTTGATGTTTAGTGCCAGGTTGTTTGATGCACACCACTCGCTAAGTTTCAGGACCTCATCTCTGTAGGCCGTCTCGTTTCCCCCTGTAATCAGCCCCACCACCGTTGTATCATCAGCGAACTTGATGATGATGTTCTCTGGGTGGGCGGGACTGCAGTCGGATGTGTAGAGGGAGTAGAGTAATGGGCTCAGCACGCAGCCCTGTGGAGACCCAGTGCTGAGAGTGCGGGAAGAAGAGAGGTGAGGACCCAGTTTCACCTGCTGGAGTCGGTTAACCAAAAAGTTCTTTATCCAGGAGCAGGTTTGTGGTGGCACCCCCAGGTTGGTTAGCTTGGGGATCAGAATGTCCAGTATTATTGTGTTAAAAGCTGAGCTGAAGTCAACGAAGAGCATCCTGACGTAGCTCCCCTGTTGCTCCAGGTGACTCAGCGCTGAGTGGAGAGCGATGGCTAAGGCGTCATGGGTGGATCTATTAGTCCGATATGCAAACTGATGCGGATCCAGTGTGGAGGGTAGACAGGCTTTGATGTGTTTCAAAACCAGTTTCTCTAAACATTTGGTGATGACTGGGGTGAGTGCTATGGGGCGAAAATCATTGAGGCTGGTCGTGGGTGACTTTTTAGGGATCGGGATGATTATAGCAGACTTCAAGCAGGGTGGGATGACAGCTTGTTCCAGAGATAGGTTGAAGATGTCTGTGAAGACCTGTGATAGCTGTCAAGCACATGCCTTGAGCACCTTCCCAGGTACTCCATCTGGACCAGCAGCCTTTCTGGGGTTCACTGCACAGAGCACCCGCCACACATCCTGTACCTCAAGAGTAAGTGGGGGGGAGGGGTGCTGGGGAGCTAGTGGGGGTTGTGATGGTTGTTGAAGTGATGAGGCTGGATGCTGTGTTTGAGACTCAAAGCGGGCAAAGAAGCTGTTCAGCTCCTCTGCCAGTCCCGCATCCAAGTAGAGCAAGAAGAGCAGTTCACCCCTGAACCACAGACGGAGAAGAGCAAATCATCCCTGAAACACAGACGGAGAAGAGCAAATCACCCCTGAACCACAGACGGAGAAGAGCAGATCACCCCTGAACCACAGACGGAGAAGAGCAAATCATCTCTGAAACACAGATGGAGAAGAGCAGATCACCCCTGAACCACAGACGGAGAAGAGCAGTTCACCCCTGAACCACAGACGGAAAAGAGCAGATCACCCCTGAACCACAGACGGAAAAGAGCAGATCACCCCTGAACCACAGACGGAGAAGAGCAGATCACCCCTGAACCACAGACGGAGAAGAGCAGATCACCCCTGAACCACAGACGGAGAAGAGCAGATCACCCCTGAAACACAGACGGAGAAGAGCAAATCATCCCTGAAACACAGATGGAGAAGAGCAGATCACCCCTGAACCACAGACGGAGAAGAGCAGTTCACCCCTGAACCACAGACGGAAAAGAGCAGATCACCCCTGAACCACAGACGGAAAAGAGCAGATCACCCCTGAACCACAGACGGAAAAGAGCAGATCACCCCTGAACCACAGACGGAGAAGAGCAGATCACCCCTGAACCACAGACGGAGAAGAGCAAATCATCCTTGAAACACAGACAGAGAAGAGCAAATCATCCCTGAAACACAGACGGAGAAGAGCAAATCACCCCTGAACCACAGACGGAGAAGAGCAGATCACCCCTGAACCACAGACGGAGAAGAGCAAATCATCCCTGAAACACAGATGGAGAAGGCAGATCACCCCTGAACCACAGACGGAGAAGAGCAGTTCACCCCTGAAACACAGACGGAGAAAAGCAGATCACCCCTGAACCACAGACGGAGAAGAGCAGATCACCCCTGAAACACAGACGGAGAAGAGCAGATCACCCCTGAAACACAGACGGAGAAAAGCAGATCACCCCTGAACCACAGATGGAGAAGAGCAGATCACCCCTGAAACACAGACGGAGAAAAGCAGATCACCCCTGAACCACAGACGGAGAAGAGCAAATCATCCCTGAAACACAGACGGAGAAGAGCAAATCATCCCTGAAACACAGACGGAGAAGAGCAAATCACCCCTGAACCACAGACGGAGAAGAGCAGATCACCCCTGAACCACAGACGGAGAAGAGCAAATCATCCCTGAAACACAGATGGAGAAGGCAGATCACCCCTGAACCACAGACGGAGAAGAGCAGATCACCCCTGAACCACAGATGGAGAAGAGCAGATCACCCCTGAACCACAGACGGAGAAGAGCAGTTCACCCCTGAACCACAGACGGAGAAGAGCAGAACACCCCTGAACCACAGACGGAGAAGGGCAAATCATCCCTGAAACACAGACGGAGAAGAGCAGATCATCCCTGAACCACAGACGGAGAAGAGCAGAACACCCCTGAACCACAGACGGAGAAGAGCAGATCACCCCTGAACCACAGACGGAGAAGAGCAGATCACCCCTGAACCACAGACGGAGAAGAGCAGATCACCCCTGAACCACAGACGGAGAAGAGCAAATCATCCCTGAAACACAGACGGAGAAGAGCAAATCATCCCTGAACCACAGACGGAAAAGAGCAGATCACCCCTGAACCACAGACGGAGAAGAGCAGATCACCCCTGAACCACAGACGGAGAAGAACAGATCACCCCTGAACCACAGACGGAGAAGAGCAGATCACCCCTGAACCACAGACGGAGAAGAGCAGATCACCCCTGAACCACAGACGGAGAAGAGCAGATCACCCCTGAACCACAGACGGAGAAGAGCAGATCATCCCTGAAACACAGACGGAGAAGAGCAGATCACCCCTGAACCACAGACAGAAAAGAGCAGATCACCCCTGAACCACAGACGGAGAAGAGCAGATCACCCCTGAACCACAGACGGAGAAGAGCAGATCACCCCTGAACCACAGACGGAGAAGAGCAGATCACCCCTGAACCACAGACGGAGGGTTTCCTCACTTTAAGCTGTTATTTATGATGATTTTTAAACTCTTTCCCCGCCACCGTTTTTGATCATTTTCACAAAATGTTCATGGTCCCCAGAATATTTTTGTTTTATGAATATCTGAACAAGCAATATATCAAAAGAAAGAACAGAGACTCTGATTTTAAACAACAACAAAAATCATGCACTCTTTTTTATCAACACTTGAATGTGGGTAAGTTTCATAAAACAAAATTTTGAACAAAAAAGAAAAGAGCATTTTTGTCAAAGACCTCGTCTGGATGGGATTCAGAGTCGATCGAGTCCATCAACACCTCAAAGCGTCTCAGTCCTGTGGCTCGTCCTGAGTCGACATTTCATGCAGTAACATTGGACAGTTTTGATTTACATGCTGTTAAATGTTGATGGTTGTATTATTTTACATGTGCATCTGCTTACATATGATATCACTTGTTTCTGCTTCTTCTTCTCCTGTGTTTTGATCAGGAGACTTCAGTGCTCTTTCAGAAGATGCGTAATAGCGCCCCCTACTGAATAACAGAGAAAGCCAGAAAGCCAACTCGTTATTCAGAAGAATGTTTCATGAATCCGGTTCCCTGATGTTGATCCAGAAAGACCAAGACTAAAGCAAAAACCAGCTCACGAGAGTCCAGAAAACAGTCAAAAAAGTGATGACATTTGTCTGGCAGATCACAGTCACTTCAGGCACGGCATAAACGTCGTAAAACATCCGGTGGGCAATCAACAGCTTTTTCATTTAAGATCTGGTTGTTGAAAATGTCAGCAGTGTAATTGAGGAGATAAAGCTGAGAGAGAGAGAGAGAGAGAGAGAGAGGAGGGGGGGGGGGGGGGGGGGGGAGAACAAAACATTGTCTCTCGCAGGGAAACAGATTCAATTAAGGAGTTTCTGTGGGAATACTGTCAACATACTTACAGGAAATAGTTATTATTTTGTGCTCATCATTCTTCTCATTGCTCATTATGGGATGTTGGGCTGTTTTGGGCCGTTATCATTCATTTCACAAATGGGTTTCAGCAGCTGAGTTTTATGCAATCTCACTGGCAGCGCACACTGGGCCGGATTATCCATATGTGACACTGGGCGAGTGCCCAGGGGCACCAGCCAATGGGGGGCACCAAATCATTCAAACAAATACTATACCTTTAAAATGTTTGTCATATTTTATAAATGTATATGTATTCACTATGTAGTTATATATTTGATAACTTGCGCGCTATTCTTGTCACGGATTTATTGAATTCCCTGCAGTATTTGTGGTGAGCCTTTACTTTAGCTGTAAGTTCATGTACATCTATTGTCTTCATAGAAATACTGAATTTCAATTGTTCACACATTAAGTGTGAGAAGGGGGCAGTGGCGGCTGGCCAATAGAGGGCGCTAGGGCGCCGCCCCCCCATGAGCCAGACCACAGTTTATGAGCCACATACATAAATAAATAATATATACAAATTGTCAATATTTGTGTGTTTGAGATATTAAATGCACCCAGTATATGTGAAAAATATGATATAAATTCAAAATGTCATTTTTTTCTACACGTCCCCTCCAGCTCTGTGCACGTGATCAGCTCTGGGGCGCTGGAGAAATCGCCCCAGAAAGGCGGGTCTCTGGAGCAGTTTAGCCAATGGCTGATTTAAGATATAAATGTTTGACATAAACTGTAGCCAATCAGCGAGCTCAAATCAGGTCAGCTATAGGCGATTCTTTTAGCGCCCCAAGCTGCGCGCGCATCTCTGTCAGACAGCGGACTATCGGAGCTGTACACTTAAAGGCCTGGCTAGCTGGACGCGGTCATGCTAATGCATTGTTTTGGTGATTACTTTTTAAAACAGCAGTGACAGATCCAGCATGGACAGTTACCGGAGTGAGGGAAGCAGGACCTGTCTGAGAAAGTAACTATACAGTTTGAGCTAAATTTCAAATGCAAATGGAAAGTTTGTGCAATTTATTTGTTTTTGTGTAAGAATGCCTCAGCCTTCTAATATGGTTACTAATAAATAATTACTGACTTTATCACAAAGCACTGGTATCATGCAGTTTGTGTTAAAATGTGTTTGGATGGTTATTATTAATAATAATAATTATTATTATTTGTATTTATATAGTGTATTTCCAACACCCAAGGTCGCTTTACAAAGATATGTAAAGGCAGTGGTTCTCAAACTGGGTAACGTTGGGGGTGAAGGTGAAGGTGACCGAAGGGGGTACGGGAACAAAATGCTGAATTTTGTCGTTCATTTTCTAACGTTACCTCACCATAAAATAAGATTTAAACTGAGCTTGTTTTTCTATCAGGTAAAATTCTGTAAATATATGACATCCTCGTGCAGATTGTTGCTTTGGCAAATCGCACTATACTAACGTTACCGTTCTGGACAATGTACAATGTACAAAATAAGGGATTTAGCACTTATACTATGCAGAACAAATATAGACACAGGCTGTGCATGGAGATAGATATAAGATTCAAACTCTCTTCAATACAGACACATTCCCTGTGTGAGTTTCTGTGTTTAATGTTGATCACATTATATGAAGGTCCACACGATTGCAAATGTGACATTGATTTTATACAACAGTTCAACAAACGAAATATTAAAGTTAAGTGATGTTCATTTAGGCTACAACACAGTTGTCAGTTTTTTTTTTTACAATAAAATAATAGCTCCAACGAAAGCCACTGCAGCACACAGCACATTTATTTAAAGCATTATTTATTTCCTAAAGGTATTTATTTGTAAAGATAAAAAAATTACTGGAAAAATCGATTTAAGGGGTCAAATATGGTCCCTTACTGAAAAAAAATGTGTGACTGAAGAGTGGGGGGTGCGCAGAAGGGTGTTAAAAAAAAGTTAGGTTAAAGATACAAAAAAAGAGGGATACAAACAAATAGCATATCAATAACAATGTATAATTTACAGACTGTGAGCTGAAGAGTAAAATGTGTTTTTGAAGGAGAGAAGGGTGGATGTTGGATGGATGTCTTGAGGAAGAGCATTCCACAACCTTGAAGCCACCACTACACTAATGTTACTAATGTACACTAACCCCATGTTACCAGACGAAACCGACAGAATATGACACAGCCCCACCTAAGATATTTTTCACCAGCCGCCACTGGGAGGGGGGCACTTAAAGTGTGGTCACCCTAGGGCACAAAACTATGTTAATCCGGGCATGAGCGCACACATACACACACAGGGCCATATTTTAACGATCTGAAACGCAAGTATCAAGCGCGAAGCGCAAGTAACTTTGTGGGCGGGTCTTGGGCGCTGTTGCTATTTTACCGGCGGGATAAATGACTCTTGTGCCCGACGCAAGTTTAAAAGGGGTTGGTCTGAAGTATCTTCATTATTCATAGGTGTGGTTTGGGCGTAACGTGAAATAAACCAATCAGAGCGTCATCTCACATTCCCTTTAAGAGCATGATGAACGAGGTGCACTTTTTCCATGGCACAATACTATTATAATGGCGCATAATTTGGGTAAATATGTAAGCTTTATGCCTATTTTTCCCATCGTCATGGACACAACATATTGATACTGTGAAGCTGCTTTGATACAATCTGTACTGTGAAAAGCGCTATATAAATATACTTGACTTGACTTGACAACAATGATTTCCCTCGTGTTTTAATATTTTTCCTTATAATTGTCACAGTCATCGCCTGCACCATTCTGTCTTCGTCATCTTCACTACACTTCCCAGCATCCTCTTGTCTCCACACCTGAACTCACTCCCTCAATCATCCACCTGTTTATCGTTATCATCATCTGTGTCACCTGTCTTCACCTTATGTTTGATTCATGCTTGTATTTAGTTTGCTTCTGTTCAGACTGTCCTTGTCGGTCGTTGCCTTATGTTACGTTGTGTTTACTTTTGTAAGAAAACCTTCTGCCTGCCTGTATCCGTGCTAGATATTTTGTACGTAATTTTGTATATTGTTTGGAATTTGGATTCTGCCTCTTCGTCTGCCTGAACCACACCCGTGACAATAATAATGTATCATTTGCAAAAAGGAAAATGCACCTGTGTCGATGAGAGAATCCTCTACAGTGTATGCGCGTTGTTCACACTCTGTATTATGACCAAGCATGTGCGCTTAAAATAGCATCTGAATGTACGCTCAACGCGCCACTGACTTTAGACTAGGTTTTTTCTGGTCAGTGGCGCAATTGTTTTCTGGAACTGCAAAATAGCACCAGGGATTGTTTGTGCCGGAACACGCCTCCTTTTTTGCGCCGACCCACCCAGGGAGCACAAGTTCATTCTCTAGTTTGCCGGCGTGCGTCTGTGGAGGGAAAAGTCCACTTTGCGCGGGTGCAAAATACCAATGATACATGGGTCAGTGTACAAAGTCATTTGCGCCGGGTGCAAGATAGGACACACACATTCACACACACACACACACACACACACACACACAGCTCAGCTTGATTACACCCAATTATCTTCCCTCCCCAGGCGTGTGCGCGTCGTTTCGCTCAAACACGGACGGATGGAGAAGTGTGTGTTTTCAGAATAGAGGACTCACTCAAGTGTGTGGCCTGTTCAAAAAAATGCAAGAAGAAAGTGTGAGAGAAATTGCTTTTAAAAGGTTTGTTTGCAGCAGAACAATATGAGGCTGTACAGCAGGAGCTGCGATCGACAGGAACACATGATGAATTACTGTAAGAATACATTAACCAAACGGCTGACATGCACAGTGTTCCTCACTAACACCGGGACTTTGGCTGTGACTTGGAATTGTTGGTATTGTATTAAGCTGTTGTTTATTGGGGCCTGTTTTGTAATATTTATAAGCAATCATATCAATTAATTAATTTTAAAAATCACCTAATGGAAAAAAAGTGACGGGACGCAGATAACAAGACAGTCTGTGCTTTTGAATATACTGTAATATATGCCTCACCAATGACTTTAGAAATTACCATATATATTTTTCAATTCCAAACCACATCAATGCTAATAACTACTATTCATTTTATTTAGTAATTAATAATTAAAGCTACAATATGTCATTTGTTTTCACCGCTAGGGGTCGCTAACCTCTACAATAACACAGGCGTGTGTTTATGACGCAGTGATGAGCTGAATGATGGGACTTGCTGTCAAGCTGATGGATCTAATAATGTTTATGGATGAGTGAATGTTTTTTAACATTACAGTGGTATGAAGAAGGAGCAATTGCTAATAAGAGACAGATATCACATGCGAGTCCCGCGGATATAAAGGAATAAGGACATTTCGTTCTACAGAACTACCCGGAAGTGCAGAATTACTCACACATGTCCGTTTATCAGACGAATGAAGCTTGTGAGGGAACGCAGCGCTGTTCCACTTGCTCTAACGTTACACTATCACACTAAACAGCATTTGAGTGTGTTGAAAGTTATAATGTTACTCTATGGGCCCTATCTTGCACCCGGCGCAAATGACTTTGTACACTGACGCATGTATCATTCGTATTTTGCACCCGCGCAAAGCGGACTTTTCCCTCCACAGACGCACGCCGGCAAACTAGAGAATGAACTTGCGCTCCCTGGGTGGGTCGGCGCAAAAAAGGAGGCGTGTTCCGGCACAAACAATCCCTGGTGCTATTTTGCAGTTCCAGAAAACAATTGCGCCACTGACCAGAAAAAACCTAGTCTAAAGTCAGTGGCGCGTTGAGCGTACATTCAGATGCTATTTTAAACGCACATGCTTGGTCATAATACAGAGTGTGAACAACGCGCATACACTGTAGAGGATTCTCTCATCGACACAGAGGCATTTTCCTTTTTGCAAATGATACATTTTATAAGTAAAAATATTAAAACACGAGGGAAATCACTGTTGTGTCCATGACGATGGGAAAAATAGGCATAAAGCTTACATATTTACCCAAATTATTATATGAATGTATAACCGAAGCTAATTTGGGTGTGTTTGTCCCATCCCCAATGTCACTTCTCTTTCTTTTACGGCCCTGACGAGAACATCGATCTCCTCGGCTGTGAACCGATTCTGAAGCGCTCCTGGTAAATGCGCCGTTATAATAGTATTGCGCCATGGAACAAGCGCACCTCGTTCATCATGCTCTTAAAGGGGATGTGATATGACACATACGATCCAAATAATTTTAGGCCAATTTCAAATTTGCCATTTTTAGCAAAGGTGCTAGAAAGAGTTGTTTTTAAGCAACTCCAAGACCACCTGTGGGTGAACTCCATAACTGAGATGTTTCAATCTGGTTTTAAGTCAAGGCAGAGCACTGAGACAGCACTGGTGAAGGTGCTTAATGATATTCTCTTGACTTTGGACAAAGGGGAAAACTCGGTATTGTTGATTCTTGATCTCTGTGCTGCGTTTGATATGGTGGACCACAAGATTTTGTTGCAGCGTTTGGAATCTTGGGTTGGCCTAAAAGGGAAAGTTCTTGAGTGGTTTAATTCGTATCTTGCAGATAGATCTGTTTCTGTGTGTGTTAATGATTGCATGTCCCAGAAGTCCATGGTAGTGTGTGGGGTTCCTCAGGGTTCGATCTTAGCTCCTACATTATTCTCGTTATATATGCTACCTCTCGGCTCTATTTTTCGGAAACACAATATGTTTTTTCATTGCTACGCGGATGACGTACAGATGTATTTTTCGGTAAAACAGTTAAATACGAATACTTTCAGTAACTTATGGGCCTGTATTAAGGAGGTGAAAGATTGGCTGGCAGCTAATTTTTTTTAACTAAATGAAGAGAAAACTGAAGTTATAGTTTTCGGTCCAAATTCTAACTTAGTGTCCGAGCGACTAAAAGATACCCCCCTGGCAGGTGCAATCTCTGAAAAGGTAAAAAGCCTTGGTTTTATTTTTGACTCAGAGCTAAAAATGGACAAACAAATAAACTCTGTGGTTAGATCTAGTTTCTTTCACTTAAAACTCTTAGCAAAAACTAAACCATTTTTATCTCAAACAAATCTTGAGAGAGCTATTTCGGCGATCGTTTTCTCTAAAATGGATTATTGTAATTCACTATATGCTGGAATTGATAAAAAAAGCTCTGGCACGCTTGCAAAATATACAAAATGCTGCAGCCAGATTGATTAAGTCAGCGAAGAAAATGGACCATGTAACACCTTTATTGAGATCTTTAAATTGGCTACCAGTCGAGTATAGAGTGCATTACAAGATCATTGTTTTGGTTTTTAAAGCACTACACAATTTAGCACCACCATACCTTTCTGATTTAGTGTCCGTATACATTCCATCCAGGTCGTTGAGATCAGAAAATTTAAATCTTCTTGTGACTGTAAGAACAAATCTGAAACGTAAAGGTGACAGAGCGTTTTCTAGAGTCGGTCCGATACTGTGGAATAACCTACCGCAATCTATCAGATCAGCAAAGTCGTTGGCCGTGTTTAAGTTGTTGTTAAAAACCTACTTATTAGATGTAGCATGGGGGCAAGTCTGAAGTAGCTTGGCTTTTTGTGTGAAAGAGATATGTATTTGTTTCGTGTGTTATGTGTATATTCCATTGTTTGTATGTATTTAACTGTATGTAAATGTTTTAAATTGTTTTATTTTCCTGTTTGTGAAGCACCTTGGGCAACGTCAGTTGTATTATGTGTGCTATATAAATAATAATAAAAATAAAAAAATAAAAAAAATGACGCTCTAATTGGTTTATTTCACGTTACGCCCAAACCACACCTATGAATAATGAAGCTACTTCAGACCAACCCCTTTTAGATTTGCGCCAGGCGCAAGAGTCATTTATCCCGCCGCGAAAATAGCAACAGCGCCGGGATCCGCCCACAAAGTTACTTGCGCTTTGCGCTTTGACACTTGCGTTTCAGATCGTTAAAATAGGGCCCTATGTGTTAGTTTGTTTGCTATATGAAACTAGCAGTAAGCTAGATCAACATTAGAACAACATACTGATTATATTCTAAAATTTATTTATAATCCTCGGGATAAACAGAGACACTAATATTAGCGTAGATGCCATTCTTCTTATGATGTAACGAGTACATCAGGATTTAAGGAAAGTGTTCCCAGTTCCGGCTGACCTAATCTATGCAGCCTAACATTGAGTTATAGAAGTCTATAATGTATTATGCGTATGCTAGGGCAAAGAGATGTGTCTTTAATCGAGCTTTGAACTGACAGAGTGTGTCTGCTTCCCGGACAATGGTAGGAAAACTGTTCCAGAGTTTTGGTGCTAAATAGGAAAAGGATCTGCCGCCAGCAGTCGATTTTGATATTCTAGGTATTATTAACTGGCCGGAGATTTGAGATCGCAATAGACGTGAAGGACTATAATGCGTTAAGAGCTCGCTCAAGTACTGCAGAGCTAAACCATTTAGTGCTTTGTAAGTAATCAACAATATTTTAAAATGTATACGATGTTTAATAGGCAGCCAATGCAGTGTTGACAGAACCGGGCTAATATGGTCATACTTCCTGGTTCTGGTAAGAACTCGAGCGGCTGCGTTTTGAACTAGCTGTAGTTTGTTTATTAAGCGTGCAGGGCAACCACCCAGTAGAGCATTACAATAATCTAGTCTTGATGTCATGAACGCATGAACTAATTGTTCCGCATTTGTCAATGAGAGCATATGGTGCAATTTAGATATATTTTTAAGATGGAAAAATGCAGCTTTACAGATACTAGACACTTGACTTTCAAATGACAGATTGGTATCAAAGAGCACACACACACACACCCAGGTTCCTAACCGACGACGAAGACTTAACAGAGCAGCCATCAAGTGTTAGACAGCATTCTAGGTTATTACGCATGGACGTTTTTTGTCCAATAATTAGAATCTCGTTTTTTTTCAGAATTTAGTAGTAGGAAATTACTAGTCATTCATTTTTTTATATCAGCAATGCATTCCGTTAATTTTGTGAATTGGTAAGTTTCGTTAGGTTTTGAAGAAATATACAGCTGAATATCATCGGCATAACAGTGAAAGCTAATTCCATGTTTCCTAATGATATCTCCTAACTACAGGAATGTAGCTTAAACACACACACACACACACACACACACACACTACACAAGCTACACACACACACACACACACAAATGTCCAGCACTCCGTCAGCAAATTAAACCTTTAATGTAAATTGAGTTTACAGTAAATCTTCTAGTGGCAAAAAAAGATGGATGAAAATGAAAATTGCTCTCTTGGCAATAGTTACTGACATTTGCATATACATAATTTATTTTGCAGGAGAGAGTGAAGCAGAGCCTCATTACTGGAGGAAGAAAACCAGATACAAACACACGATTCAACATCCATCAGCACTGAACACACACACACACACACACACACACACACACACACACTTAAACACATAATCTCTCACACACACACTCTTACACACACACAGACTCAAACACACACTTACTCTGCTTAGCTCTCTAAACTGGGTCATTGTGAAGAAGTCACAGCGTTGTAGTTATTATTATTATTATTATTATTATTGTTATTTTTGGCATTTTAATTTGAATCTGTTACATGACTCTATAATTTGTGAAAAGTTGGTCTAAATGGCAAGAACAAAAAAAAATGACTATGAAGATTTAGTGTAATGGTGGGAGATTGGAAAAGCACAAATAAGATTTTTTTTGCCAGAACTACACAGCCCACTCAAATAGACTTGTATTGAACACTTTTAAAATACTTGAGAAAAAGATAACTGAAATCAAAAAAGGAATTATTGAAGAAAATTCAGAAGAAGTAGAACAATTAAGAGGAAAAAAGACTTTTGGCTTCTTTGTTCATTGAAAGAGCAAAAGGGGCTTTAATAAGAGCCCGTTTTTCTTTACTACGAGAAATGGATGACCCTGGAGTTTTTTCAACTTGGAGCGGAAAGAAGGAGAACATTTGAAACTACCAGACGGAACTTTAACAACTAATCCAAAAGAAATGAGAAATCATGCAAAGAATTTATTCAAAGCAAGAGACTGTGACATTAATTGCATCGAAGACCCACTAAGAGACTTGCCAAAGATGATCAGAGACAACGGCTTGATGCCGATATTCAATTGGATGAAATATCAGAGGCGGTAATGATGGTAATGAGGATGTGGGTTTTTGTCAATTGATCAAGAGAAAGCTTTTGATAAAGTTGATCATCTGTATTTATTTTTAACTCTGAAAGCTTTTGGTTTTGGTGAAAATTGTATCTCTTGGATCAAACTGTTATACACTGGAGCTTCTGCTTGTTAAAGGTTGGAGGGGGGCTGAGTAATCCAGTATTAGTTCATAGAGGTATAAGACAAGGGTGTCCTTTGTCTGGACAGTTGTACTCATTAGCAATCGAACCTTTACTGTACAAGCTTTGTACAGCTTTTTTACAAGCTTTGGGAGAAATTGCAAGGGTTTCTGGTGAAAGGTTGTGAAAACAGACCAATCACTATATCAACTGTTTTTATAAGTGATACAGATGTTATAAATTTAACAAATGCTTTAAACATCTACGAAACGGATTCGTCAGCTAAAGTAAATTGGGAAAAGAGTGAAGGATATTTACTTGGAGATTGGCAGGGAAGAAACCCTGCTCTAGCCTGGCTAACGTCAGACCTCTCTCATGGAGATGTGGTCTGGGAACCACATGTTCATTTTCTCGTATTTGAGGCGTGGTTTACGAATTGGGTGCTACGAATGTCTATCAAATGCGCCTGTACGTAGCTCATAACCAATCATTTCAATTATACCTGATGACGTATGTAGAGCGACAGAAAATAGACGAGGAAGAAGATGATGGGTCAGAGATTTATGTGTACACGATGCCGTTCAGCGACTATTGCCGTTTGTCCAAGACAAACATGAGGGTAGAAGGTATATGTGGACACACAAGGCAGCATGGGGAGACCCAGGCGACCCCTCCTCTGCTTCCAGGGACCCTAACCCTTACCCTAAATGGGGAAGAGGGGGTTTGAAGATGTTGGGAGTGGTTTTAGTAACAGATCAGTATAGGCAGAAGAACTGGGAGGGTATGGTGGAGAAGATGTGTGACCGGTTGTCTCGGTGGGCGTGGGTGCCGCCCCAGCTGTCGTACAGGGGCAGGGTTTTGGTCACCAATAATCTGGCTGCATCTGCATTATGGCACAAAATGAAAGTTCTGGATTCCCGGAAAGTGTGGTTGATGAGCTACAAAGAAAGTTAATTGACTTTTGCTGGCATGGCCAGCATTGGAAAAAATCTGCTGTACTTTTCCTGCCTGTTCAAGAGGGAGGACAAGGCCTGATGGACATAAGAACAGAATAACCTGAACCATGTTGGGCTGACACAGTGCGTGCTGTTTTGAGGAAAATGAATGTTTTTAAGTATGATGTGCAATTGTTTCTGTGCAATTGTTTCTCAGACCGGTTAACATGGACTTGAAGAATGTGTCCCCATTCTACAAAGCAGTTTTGAGAGCATAGACTTCAGTTTTTAACATGTGTCCACAAGACTTTTGACTAATGGATGTAGTTGCCTAGTGTTTTTGCTTCAAAATGATCTGAAAATCACCCTGCCTAATCATTCACATAAAACAATACATTGATTTAAATTTTTTAAAACAGTTTTTGCTTCCAAAGGCAATATGCGCAGGGGCGTGACTTGCTGTGATTCACACCTGAGAAGACAAAGACCCTGCATACTAATGAGCCTGCATACTAATGAGCCTGCATACTAATGAGCCTTTCATTCAGGTGTGTCACACAAGAAAGAATGCGAGGACAAAAATAAATAAATAAATAAATATATAATCCAAATATAAATGAAAGTCAAAAGCACATTTTTAGTCCATAGTCATACCTGGAAACAAATCCTGTTCAAATAGGCTATATGGACCATTCTACAGAATTAGTTAGAGTTAGAAAGTTAGAGTTCTCAGAGAGGAAAAAAAGGTATTTTTTCACAAATTTTTTATACATTCAAATTGTATAATTTCCAAGGTAAACATTTCTAGTATGCAGTTAATTCTCATACTGTATTTTCATAAAATTTTGGTTTCTGAAATGATTATTTCGGTATAAATGAGTCTACTCCGCCAGGATACTGTTATAAGCATGAGCCCCGTCTGATTGGTCGTGGCGGCGGTGTTGCAACAATCTATAGAGACATTCTTAATGTTACTCAGAAAAAAGGGCACAGGTTTAATTCGTTTGAAGTACTTGTGCTAAATGTTACACTCTTAGATTTAAGAAAGAAATCCCTATTATCTCTAGCCTTGGCTACTGTATATAGACCTCCAGGGCCTTACGCCGATTTCCTAAAAGAGTTTGCAGACTTTCTATCAAATCTATTGGTCAATGTCGATAAAGCAATAATTGTTGGAGATTTTAACATACACGTAGATAACACAAATGATGCGTTAGGGGCTGCGTTTACAGATTTATTAAACTCCTTCGGGGTCACGCAAAACGTCAGTGGTCCCACTCATCGCCTAAATCATACACTAGATTTAATTATATCATATGGAACCAATCCAACCGATATAGATATTGTACCGCAAAGCGATGATGTAACTGATCATTACATGGTAACTTGCATGTTACGTACTGCTGAAATTTGTCATGTTGCGCCACGTTATCGACCAGGCAGAACAATCCTTCCAACCACTATAGATAGATTCTCAAATAGCTTACCTGATCTATCTCAGCTGCTCAGTGAACCCAAACAATCAGATGAACTAGAGGAAATGACTAGCAGTTTGAGCACCATTTTCTCTAGTACATTAGAAATTGTTGCACCAATTAGATTAAAAAAGGTTAGAGAGAAAACTAGAGCACCATGGTACAACAATGCTACGCATGCTATCAAGAGAGAAACTCGTAACTTAGAGCGTAAATGGAAACAAACAAATTTAGAGGTCTTTAGAATCGCATGGAAAGATAGTATGTCACGTTACAAAAAGGCTCTTAAATCAGCCAGGGCTGAGCATCTCTGCAGACTAATAGAAAATAACCAAAATAATCCAAGGTTCTTATTTAACACCGTGGCCAGACTAACAAATAAAAAGGCATCACCTGAGCAAAATATTCCGTTACAATGTAGTAGTAATGATTTTATGAATTTCTTCACTGAGAAAATAGAAGACATCAGAAACACAATTGTAAATGTACAATCTTTTATGGTGTCTTATGATTCAGCCTCAATTATCGCCCCTCAAGAACAACTACACCGCTTTACAACTATAGGACAGGAAGAGCTAAATATACTTATTATTGCATCTAAACCAACAACTTGTTTATTAGATCCAATACCCACTAAACTACTTAAAGAAGTGTTACCTGTAGTGGAAGAGCCTCTTCTCAATATTATTAATTCATCTTTATTTTTAGGTCACGTTCCAAGAATATTCAAGCTGGCAGTAATAAAACCTCTTATTAAGAAACCACAATTAGATCCAAATAACCTAGCAAATTACAGACCCATTTCAAATCTTCCATTTATGTCTAAAATACTAGAAAAAGTTGTGTCCGCCCAATTGTGCTCTTTCTTGCAAGAAAATGATATCTATGAAAATTTTCAGTCAGGATTCAGACAGTATCATAGCACAGAAACTGCGCTAGTTAAAATTACAAATGATTTACTTTTAGCTTCTGACCAAGGCTGCATCTCAATACTAGTTCTACTCGATCTAAGCACTGCATTTGATACTATAGATCATAAAATACTCCTGGATCGACTACAAAACTACACAGGTGTTCAGGGACAGGCATTAAGCTGGTTTAGATCGTACTTATCAGACCGTTACCACTTTGTCTGTTTAAATGGGGAAAAATCAAAGATAACGTCAGTAGACTATGGAGTACCGCAAGGATCTGTTTTAGGCCCTCTACTATTCTCAATATATATGCTGCCACTTGGTAATATTATAAGAAAACATGGAATTAATTTTCACTGTTATGAAGATGACACTCAATTATATATTTCATCACGGCCAGATGAAACCACTAACTTATCTAACTTGACAGAATGTCTTAAAGATATAAAATACTGGATGACGTGTAATTTCCTGCTATTAAATTCAGATAAAACAGAGGTATTACTTATTGGTCCAAAAAACTACCCACAAAATCCCTTACAATACAACTTTAATTTAGAAGGATGCCCTGTTACTTTATCCACTACAGTAAAAGACCTGGGTGTCATACTTGACCGCAACTTGACTTTCGCAACTCATATTTCATATGTTACAAGAACAGCCTTTTTCCACCTTAGAAACATTGCTAAGCTACGTAACATGCTATCCGTTTCTGATGCAGAAAAGTTAGTTCATGCATTCATGACCTTGAGACTAGATTACTGTAATGCTTTATTAGCTGGTTGTCCTGTATCCTCAATAAACAAGCTACAGTTAGTCCAAAATGCAGCTGCTAGAGTTCTTACTAGATCAAGAAAATATGATCATATAACACCAATTTTATCATCTCTACATTGGTTACCTATTAAGTTCCGTATCAATTACAAGGTATTGCTTCTGACTTATAAAGCTCTAAATGGTTTAGCTCCTGTGTATTTAACGGACCTTCTATCGCCCTACAATCCGTCGCGCTCTTTAAGATCACTAAATTCGAGGCTTCTGGTCATTCCTAGGATATCTAAGTCCACTAAAGGAGGGAGGGCGTTCTCACATTTAGCTCCTAAACTCTGGAATAGCCTTCCTGATATTGTTCGAGGCTCAGACTCGCTGTCCCAGTTTAAAACCAGATTAAAGACGCATCTCTTTAACCAAGCATTCACATAATGCTTACCTTTTATACTACTGCCGAATCAGATCGAATGCAGTAATATTATGAACATCAGCTATGCTAATTATTTCTCATCTGCCTTTCTGCTGTTATCTCGGGACGCAAGTCCCGAGGTAAATAGCGTTCGTCAGCTACAGTTTGTATCCAGCCTCTCACGGAGACTTCAGATGATCCAACACCTGTGATGAGACGACTAAACGCCTGTGGAGAGACGACTAAACGCCTGTGGAGAGACGACTAAACGCCTGTGGAGAGACGACTCAACGCCGGCGATATGTTATGCCCTAAATTCTATGCCCTAAATATTTGAGGGTGGTGATGGCGCAGTGGATAAGACACATGCCTGTGGTGTGAGAGACCCGGGTTCGAATCCACTGTGAGACACCAATGTGTCCCTGAGCAAGACACTTAACCCCTAGTTGCTCCAGAGGCGTGCGACCTCTGACATGTATAGCAATTGTAAGTCGCTTTGGATAAAAGCGTCAGCTAAATGAATAAATGTAAATGTAAATTAATACATGATGAACTAACTGTATTTTCTATGTACATTTCTAATGCACTTTCTGTAAAGCTGCTTTGAAACAATGTGTATTGTGAAAAGCGCTATACAAATAAATTTGAATTGAATTGAATATATCCTCTCCTCAAATGTGTCACTAATAAAAAACAATAACATTTTTACATCTATCTTGTCTTTCTTTTTTTTTTAAAGTAGGCCTATAGCCTGGATTTTATCATTAATATTTCAAAGTTAAGGATTCATTAGTTTGATATAGTCTACATTGCAACAAACACTATAATAACATCTTAGATTATGAGCTTATTTTTGACAAAACATTCTAACGTTATATATTTAACATGAGCAGAAAGCTTTAACTAACTGGTTAACTAAAGCTTATTTGATGTCTATTTTAGAGTAAAAAACTTTATAATCTATCCCAAACTAGTCAACTAAATGTTGTCTTTCATATTTCGTCTGTAACAACAACAGTGCGAATTCGTGCCGTTCATTCATCACACAGAGAGAGACACGCGATTAATTTTAAAACAGTATTCGCGATTAGAACAAAGAATAAAAAACTTACTATGATCCTCGCTGGATCCATGGCTCCTCGAAGTGAAATTAATCCAGCACTTCTGAGGTAAATTATCCAGAATTATTCCTCACAGCCTCGCAAAACGACAGACTACCGGTACATTGGTGTTTTATCGAGCTTGTGTGGGCGTTGGCAAGTTTCAGATCATTTGAGTTTGAATAGCGCGAGCTCTCTGTGGGCGTGGTCACATTAAAAGATAATTAGCTGAAATGAGAACGCCTGACTCCATTTATATAGATTACATAAACACCGAATATTTGTTTTAGTTTTGAATTAAATAATTTAAAAGTACACACTTAAATGATTACAAATATATATTGATCATGCCTGTGTGACTAGTATTCGCTGAGTTTTGTTTACGTTTAGAGACGTGCTCCAGAAAAAAAGTTCACGGAGACGGAGAGGCAGAAAGCACACCCTGTTTATTTTCTTTATTTTACAAAAGCACAATGTTTTATTTCGATTGTAAGTGGACCCATAAAAAAGTAGACATTTAACAGTTTTGTTTTTCATATTTTTTAAGTGTGTATGACAAAAAATTACTGAGTATTTTAAGTCTATTTTGCTGCTATGTGAAAAAAATCGCGCAAAACGCGTCGGAGCATTTTCAGACCCCAGAGGGTTAATAACCCGCTGATACCAGCACAGGCACT
>JAULUF010000093.1:182500-217500 GCA_031834385.1 Semotilus atromaculatus
AATGAATAAATGTAAATGTTACAGATGTTCCAATAGTCCCCAACACTGCAGATTGAGTGCGGGTCCCTGATTAAGCACACTCCCAGAGCTCAACTGTGTGTGAGAGAGAATCTGCAGAGTTGGGACTCCAGGAACTCGAGAGGAATCTAAAGCCCTGAAACACACCGCCACCTACTGGAGATTCACAGAAAAACGACTCAAAAATCTTCAGGCCAATTCTGAAAGCACAGCATTAACAAAAAAGTAATAATAAACTTTTATATATATATATATATATTTGAAAAGGTCTAAAATGTGTTGGGATGCTTAGACCAGTGGGGATTTCCAGACTGGTTTCTAGTGCTGATCTAGCCGTCGAGGAAGGGTTCCTGGTTAAAAACTCCAGGTGGGACACCAGCAGATCTTACACAGCTACAAATACCAGCGTCCGTCGGATAAACACACACACACACACACACACACACACACACACACACACAAACAGGCGCACACATCTTTGTGGGGACTCTCCATAGGCGTAATGGTTTTTATACTGTACAAACTATATATTCTGTCCCCTTACACTGCCCCTGTCCCTAAACCTACCCATCACAGGAGACATTCTGCATTTTTACATTTTCAAAAAACCTTACTTAGTGTGATTTATACGCTGTTTTCCTCATGGGGACCGCTGACTGGGCCCCACAATGTAGGTGATCTCAGGTTTTACTATACTTGTGGGGACATTTGGTCTCCACAATGTAATATAAACATGACCACACACACACACACACACACCTCTGAACAGCTTCAATCTTTCCCAATCAGTGTTCCAACACACATCAGCAGAAGATCTGCAGCCTTCGTGTGAAGTGTGTGATGACATGACGCTCCAGAGTATTCCTGTTCGACAGCCTTCATCTCCTCTCCTCCTCATCCTCCTCTCCTGCTTGTTTTTAAAGCAAAAGCTCAGAAACGGGGCCACGGATCTCCAGGGGTGATGCTGCTTATATAATGTTATTAAAAATTCACACATCACATGTCCTTATTACAGCCTCAAAAACACATGAGAAATATCAGAGAGAGAAGAGATGAGAGGGAAGGAAGAGTCTGTGCAAAACAAAAATAAATTGAAGCGCCTGCAAATCTCAGCTCTGCATTTTCATTTCGGTCCAGAATGACACGTCTTTTATTACTTCTGCTGGAGATGTTTCCGTCGCCTCACGACGAGAACAACTACAATCAAAACCAATAATACAATTAGTCATAATCTGACTGGAGGTTTACTTAATCTGTTTTAAGTAAACCTGTCTTAATCTGACATACGACTTGAGAATCCCAGTTACCCCTTTTCCACCAAGAACTCGCAAACCAGTTCTTTGAGTTTTGACAGCCACAGAACCGGTTCTCGGCCAGGAAAAGTGGTTCCAAAGCGGCACCAACTCTTTACTGGACTAGAACCGTTCTTTTACCATGAGAAACTGTCTCAAGACCCTGGAGTAACCTCTCAAGCCAGGAGAAACATTTGCAGAAAGACGATGTAGTCCACCATTGTAATTGTTATGCTTGAAGTTGGCGAAAGCTAAGACGTATGGCAACGTACACCGTGACGTAACGTTGTTTGCTGGAATCTCTAGTCAGTGGAAAAACAAATAGGTTCTGATAAGGTTCACAAGTTGAACCAACTTTCTGCACCAGTTCTGAACCAGTTCTTTGGTGGAAAAGGGCGAAGTGAGAACTCAGAGAATCCCATGAGTACTCAGAGAGAACCCTGTTACCCCTTTTCCACCCGCATGAACCGGGTGCTAGTTTAGCGCTAGAGCTATTGCCGGTTCGGAGTTGGTTCGGCTGACGGGCCTTATAAGAACCAGTTTGCCAGATCTTATGTCACTGTATACATCTCATGTTTTCTAGCCACCCAAACACACACACACACACACACACTCACACACACACACCAGGCTTGTTCGAGAGCTCCCAAAACTCCCACAGCACTCGATCGGTCCGAGATGCATCTCCAAAAGCCTTCCATCAACAATGTGATCGTCAATAAGATCAGAGCAAAAACACCACAGAGACAGAAGCAGGATGTGATGAACAGATCGGCTCTAAATGTCTGGGTTTGTGTGTTTAACGGATGCAGCGTAACAGCAAGAGTTTTAGAGGATGTCTTAGACACCGTCTATTGCCCTGAGAGACAGAGATATTACAGCATCTATACTGTAAACCACACCGCCTGCTGATCGAGAGCAGTGAATCATGGGAAATATCAGCTTCAATATCAATGGCAAATTCACAGAGACTCGTCGACCTCCGCAATGATAGAGAAACCAGCAGCGTCTGATCATCTGAGTTCTGAAAAACACAGCTCTTAAACTAGTTAAATGAATGAGGGATATTCAGAAATGGATGAAAACAGGTCTCTGGGTGAAAGGCTTCATTATTATTGTGGCTTGTAAATCTACTATAATCCTGCAAATAGAAGAAGAGAGCAAATGAGGTGCTGTGGTGTGTGTGTGTGTGTGTGTGTGTGTGTGTGTGTGTGTGTGTGTGCGTGTGCGTGTGCATGTGCGTGTGTGTGCGTGTGTGTGGGTTGGTTTATGTGATTTATGAGGACACAAATTTGTATAATGACATGTGCATTACACTGGTATTACAACTTATGGGTGGTTTATGAGGACACTTCAAAAGTCCTCATAAATCAAATGGCTTAAAAAACATAAAAACAATGTTTTATTAAAAAATTTAAAATGCAGCATGTCTCCTGTGATGGGTAGGTTTAGGGATGGGGCAGTGTAAGGGGATAGAATATATAGTTTGTACAGTATAAAAACCATTACGCCTATGGAGAGTCCTCATAATGCTGTTGCACCAACATGACTGTGTGTGTGTGTGTGTGTGTGTGTGCGTGGATGTGTGTGCGTGTGCGTGCATGTGTGTGCGTGTGTGTGCGTGCGTGTGTGTGTGTGTCCGTGTGTGTTTGTGTTCCAATAATATTGATCACTAACAACAAGAGCAGTGAACGACAGACCCTTCACCCGCTGTCAGCCACAGAACGCCTGAACTCAGCCCAGGGTCTAGAAATCCATCCTTAATTTGACCCTTAGATCTGACCTGTGACCCCTCTGGATGAGGTTATTTCCATCTCCTCAAAAACTGTATGCATGCATGACATTGTGCTTCATTTCACATGATAAAACCAATAGTTCTGCTTCTGGATGCTGATTGGTCGATGCAGTCTAGTGGTAAAATGACCAAAATTAATTATACCTGTATGATTTTATCTCATCCTGCTTAGCCAAGGTTGCAAAGTCGACTCCGTGTTACAAATATGTTAGACCTATAACTTCTGCCACTAAAGATTACTTTATTAATTATCTTTCTAATCAGTTTCATCTCCTCAGCATCCCAGATAGCTAACTTTTGATTCTCCCTTTTCCAGCACTTTAGACGCAGTTGCTCTGTTGCGCTTAAAGAAGATTAAAGAAAATAGTCCAACGCCATGGTACAACGAGCACACTCAGGCCCTTAAGAGAGCAGCCAGAAAAATGGAGCGCAAATGGAAGAAAACAAAACTAGAGGTATTTCAGATTTCATGGAAAGAGAGCACCATTGCATACAGAGAGGCCTTAAAAGCTGCTAGATCTGCTTATTTTTCAACCCAATTAGAAAAAAATAAACATAATCCTAGGTATTTATTTGAAACAGTGGCTAAACTAACGAAAAAAGAAAGCTTCAAGCCCGGAAGTGTCCAAGCAACACAGCAGTAATGACTTTATTAACTTCTTTACTTACAAGATTGATAATATCAGGGAGAAAATTATAACTATGCAACCGTCTACTACATTATCGCATCAGGGAGTGCATTGTAGTCTCCATGAGGAATGTTTTTTTTCCATTGATTCATTCATTGCTATAGGAGAGGAAGAATTTTGCAAACTCGTTAAATCATCAAAATCGACAACATGTATGTTAGACCCTATACGACAAAGCTACTGAAAGAGATGCTTCCAGAGGTCATAGATCCTCTTCTTAATATCATTAATTCATCTTTGTCATTAGGATATGTACTAAAAACTTTTAATCTGGCTATGATTAAACCACTTGTTAAAAAAACCGCAACTTGATCCTACAGAATTAGTCAATTACAGTCTTCTAGTCTCTCACTGTGAAGGCCTCCTTCCCTTCACCTCTGTACAGATAAAACATTGTTAAAATGATTACAGTTCGCATGGATACGTGAAAGCGACAAAAGATTCTGTACTATGAATTTTTAAGGCCAGACAAGTAATTTGGTTAGGTCCACATATATTCAAACATGTATACCTATAGACTAAACACATGATACAGATGTGCACACCATCAGCATTTTCACAGATTCATGTTTATGGAATTTACACGGAGATATAAAAATTTTCAAACATTTTCAAAATTGAACCTTGGAACCTGTTTCAAAGTTTGTGTTCTCGAGCACCAAACACTGTTGTCGTGCAAATGAACGGCCAGAACGCATTAAAAGTTTACTGTTTTCAGTTAAAACTGTGTCGTGTTAGCGGCCCCTCAGTTAATAACTAATGATCTTTGCAATGGAAATGTGTAGCAAAGTGAGATGTGGGAAGAAGGAGGCGGGTACCGGCGAACATTCAAAGACTTTAATAATGTAAAATAACAAACAAAAAAAGTGAATCAATCAAAAGTAACTTTATCTGGACAATAACTTTATTCTAGATCTGCTGTAAAGCCAAAACAATCTCTGTTACTTTAATTTCCTATTATCACTGTAAAACTGCTGTGAAACAATCTGTATTGTTAAAAGCACTTTATAAATGAAGGTGACTTGACTTTTAACTTATGTGCATGAATTGTGGTCATTAAATATCTGTATGTTATCTCTAAACATCATCAGGTGTGACATCTGGTCTGAAACCAGTTCACAGAGGAAACCTTCATACTTGTTCATGCGGTGAGATGCATCCTTCTGTCTGACTCTCGTCCGCATCAAACGGCCCTCAGCAGAGACTCCACACACACACACACACACACACACACACACACACACACACACACACGCACACACACATACACACACACATACACACACACATACACACACACACACACACACACACACACACACACATACATACATGATCACACACTGACACAAAGCATGAATAAAACACCAGGTAGCCACAACAAGCCAAGTGCCACATCAAGGGAGAAATTAATAAATAAAAAGCAAAATACAGTGTAACTGTGAGATGAGACTTTTGTAGCAGATGAACGAGAGGTTTCTGAGAACAGACACTGAGTCCTGTGGACGAATGGATGTGCTCGATGGTTCATACGGCTCAGAAGCGTGAGGCTCAGAGGTTTCTCTGTCATTGCTTATCTCTCCACGCTCTTATCGGCACAAAACATGCAAAAGGAACCCTGACTTTGCGGAGCATCTGATTAATTACCAATGACAATTTCATAAAGAAATAATGTGATGCGATGCACGTTCACACAGCGAGGAACCGAAGAACATGTGAATGCAGGAATGTCAAACACACATCACATCTTACATAATGCTTCATTCATTGAGTGCACAGCGTCTCACATCCACATTTAACCTTCACAAACACAAAGAGAGTCTTTGTCCGTGAGGATCCAGTGCAGATCAAGCAGGGAATCAACAGGATATCAGTGTCGTCAGAACGAGCCGGAGGAATGCTGGGAATGCTTTCACATCTGGCCTTAGACTTTACATCAGCTGCCCTACATCACAGCTACGAGAGAGAAGAGTTTGTCACAGAGAGAAGACAGAGAAAGAGAAGCGAGACGGTGCAGCGGGTCATCACAGATCCTGCCATGTGCTTTTCTCTGGGGATTTAAAGCAAGAAAAAGACTAACTCTGTGTCACAGCTGTAATCCTGACCTGAGCTTGTCCTTCACAAACACTCTGATGTTCTGAATCTGCATGTTCAAATAAAGACGTGGATGTTTGAAAGCCGTCTTATCAAAGATCTGTGAATCAAATCAAGATCAGAGAATCTCTTCATGTCTCTCCACAGCAGCCCGGTTCATGAAGAACACCACGGTAAAGACAGACAATGCACATTTCTCAATAGTCAACAGCACAAATCTCGGTCCCAGGGGGACATCTGATCTCGTACCACGAGCCTGTAGCAAACCAATTTTCTCCAAATCACAAGCAGCCCAAAAAAGAGTCTGAAAAGCACATTTTCCTGCCAAAAGAATATTTTCATTCAGGAAAGCGCTGGAAAACATTTGACTGGCCTTCTGTATTTTAACTTCACTTAATATGAGACACCAAAGCAAACTGAATAATAAAGTCATTTATATTCCATTCGGAGGGAGGGGAAGGCGATTTATTCGGCGCTGAATGGATGTGGTGAAGGGAGGGAAAGTGACCTTCTTTACAAACGGCTGTTCTGCTCTCAAAGCTGCAGTTATACTGACGTTCATGCGGACGGAGTCGTTCTCTAGCGGTCCCCTGGGTGCTCGTGTGTTTAGAGATGACTAACGTGAACGGCAGCCATGAGTCCTCGTCTCGAAAAACGTCTGTCACGAGACACCGAGAGGGAAATCATCATGAGCAACTTAATGTCCTCGAGTGGAAGAGCTTTCAAAACACAAGAAATCCACATGAAACGCCAAGACTGTCACAACGTCACAAGCTCCAAAACCCACATCAGATTCAGCAGATCTATACTTACATTGATTTCAGTGACAGACACTTTGCAGATACTTTGTGTTGGGCTCATACATTTTCTCAAACAAAACAGTTTGAGTAAAAACACATTTAATCCTGTTACAAATTGAATAGAATATAATGAGGCATTTATATAGCACTTTCATATGTACTACTGTACACCCAAAGCGTTTTACAATCATATCAGGGGGTCTCTCTCTACAACGACGCCAGTTCGCTCACCACACACACACACACACACACACACACACACACACACACACACACACACACACACACACCAGCTATACCTGGAGAGGAGAGAGAGCAATAGAGCCAATTCAGTGTATGGGGATTATTAGGAGGCCATGATTGGTAACACATGTTTCACTCGATTACGAACTGAACTGATGGTGAAACTGTGTCTGTATGAAGGTGTTTGAGGAATAAGAGGAACTGATGAAGTTTTAGAGGTGGAGAGAGCGATTAGTATGAAGGATTATCAAGACAAACTTCATATCTTTAGAATAACATCACGATGACTATTAAGAATAAGAGAGGGAACATGAATAGAGTCTGTGTTGATTTCATGTGACTTTAACACGCGTGTTCCTGCACTCTGATGAGAGACAGGCGTGTGCAATCAATCCCAGAGTAATGACCAGCAGATGGTTTGAGGGCCGATGGCAGATTTGACTTATTACGAGGGTCCTTGATGTGTTTAACTGAACAGGCTGTTCCTGGATCCCTCGGGAGCGTCAGGCGGACTCGTGCCAGCGATGAACTGCTTCAGAAACAAACCTTACTTCCCAATCAACCAAGAAGAAAAAACATTTGATATTTTGATATCTAATGCAAAAGCATGTACACATTTTTCATTGTGAACGTCAAATAGTTTTTGAGGCCACTCTATAGCGTTGGCATCATAAATCTGACATTTTTGACAACAAAACAAACATTGTAGCGCATGCAGTCGTGCTCCATTGAAGCTCAAGGTGACCCATCTTTAGACCATCTCAGACGAACTTTGAGACATTCTCACAATCTAAGAGGAAAGAATGAGAAACAGAAGCATTTTCTCTAGTCTCAGACTAATGTTATTTACATTATAACACCTGTTATACAGATGAGTCACATTAGTCTATAAAGGCCGTACGTATAAATCCACTCAGAGAAAAATTTTAGTCTGAAGTCTGTCAAAATTCTAAGAATTACATTATTTTACTCTTATTCCTAAACTTAAGCATAAGTGTGATTCATCAAGGTTCCTAAGTGTCAAGACTAGGTCTCAGCAGCTAAAGTATTTAATTGTGCTGGAGAGGTATCCTAACCTAGTTAGGATTAACAAGATGGCAGCAAAGAGGAGGAGACCACGCATTTTTCAATGAAAAAATTATGTATTGGAGTTAAATGATAACAGAGTTGATCATCAAGGTATTCTTTTTGTAACTAACACGCACCGCAACACGCATCGCAACACGCACCACAACACGCATCGCAACACGCACCGCAACACGCACCGCAACACGTATCACAACATGCATCACAACACGCAACACGCACCACAACACGCACCACAACACGCATCACAACACGCATCACAACACGCAACACGCACCACAACATGCACCGCAACACGCATCACAACACGCATCGCAACACGCACCACAACAAGCACCGCAACACGCACCACAACACCCATCACAACACGCACCGCAACACGCACCGCAACACGCACCGCATACACATCACAACACGCACCGCATAGAGCACCGCATCCGCATTACAACACGCACCGCAACACGCACCGCAACACGCACCGCAACATGCACCGCATACGCATTACAACACGCACCGCAACACGCACCGCATACGCACCGCAACACGCACTGCAACACGCACCGCAACACGCACCGCAACACGCACCGCATACGCACCGCAACACGCACCGCAACACGCACCGCAACACGCACCACATACGTTCCACAACACGCATCACAACACGCATTACAACGCGCACCGCAACACGCACCGCATACGCATTGCAACACGCACCGCAACACGCACCGCAACACGCACCGCATACGCTCCACAACACGCATCACAACACGCATTACAACACGCACCGCAACACGCACCGCATACGCATTGCAACACGCACCGCATAGAGCACTGCATACGCATTACAACACGCATTACAACACGAACCGCATATGCATTACAACACGCACCGCAACACGCACCGCATACGCAGTACAACACGCACCGCAACACACATTGCAACACGCACTGCAACACGCACCGCAACACGCATCGCAACACGCATTACAACACGCACCGCATATGCATTACAACACACACCGCAACACGCACCGCATACGCAGTACAACACGCACCGCAACACACATTGCAACACGCACCGCAACATGCACCGCATACGCTCCAAAACACGCATCACAACACAACTGCATGTCAACAGCTTTGCCAATACACTCCTGACTGTATTGAGACTCCTGAAATAGATAAGCAATCAAAAACAAGAGGCGTTTAACATTCAAGTCAGGAGTGTCTTGGCAAAGCTGTTGTTGTGAGTAGGTGGAGAACTCAATCCCAGAATGCTTCGCTCCTCCTCCTGCACACAGACCAAAATACATCTTTATTGCATCACGGCCACCTGTGCATCTCTGAGCGGAAATTACGCCGCAAAGAAAAGGTCACGCGGTTTGATGAACTTCTCAGATCAGGCGAGATCAAATCGCTCATTGATCAGCCTGACAGACGGATCGATGTCATTAGTCCACAGTCCTCATCTCACACACACATCTGAAACTCCCTGTGTTCTCACACACACATCTGAAACTCCCTGTGTTCTCACACAAACATCTGAAACTCCCCGTGTTCTCACACACACATCTGAAACTCCCCGTGAAATCTGAAACCTTACTTCCCAATCAACCAAGAAGAAAAAACATTTGATATTTTGATATCTAATGCAAAAACATGTACACATTTTTCATTGTGAACGTCAAATAGTTTTTGAGGCCACTCTATAGAGTTGGCATCATAAATCTGACATTTTTGACAACAAAACAAACATTGTAGCGCATGCAGCCGAGCTCCATTGAAGCTCAAGGTGACCCATCTTTAGACCATTTCAGACGAACTTTGAGACATTCTCACAATCTAAGAGGAAAGAATGAGAAACAGAAGCATTTTCTCTAGAGGTCTCAGACCTTTCTCACACACACATCTGAAACTCCCCGTGTTCTCACACACACATCTGAAACTCCCTGTGTTCTCACACACACATCTGAAACTCCCCGTGTTCTCACACACACATCTGAAATTCCCCGTGTTCTCACACACACATCTGAAATTCCCCGTGTTCTCACACACACATCTGAAACTCCCCGTGTTCTCACACACACATCTGAAACTCCCCGTGTTCTCACACACACATCTGAAATTCCCCGTGTTCTCACACACACATCTGAAACTCCCCGTGTGTCGATCCTCCCTGTGAAGGAGTGTACAGCACCGACACACACACACATGTCATCTTAAAGAGAAGACACACTCACTGAGAAACATTTTTGCTCTTTTTAAAGACAGTTTACATTTTGAATCTGAAACGACTCCCACTACAGAGAGGTCTGGAAAATAAACATTTTAAATTTGCTTCTAATTATCGTTTATGGCCTGAGCGCATAGCTAGACAAACTATTATATGATTCTAATGATTCTTGTCTTTCTGGCCTTCACAATACACAAAACATCTGACTAGAAAACGCTCTCTCTCTCTCTCTCTCTCTCTCTCTCTCTCTCTCTCGAACACCCCTCACATGTACAGATCATAGACCGTAAAAAAATAGCGTAGTGTGCGTGACTAGCATTTTTGAAGCCAAAAGTGGGTGGAGCCGACCGTCGCCATCTTGGATCTGGATTGCGCGTCACTCCCGGATAACAGAAAATGTGCAGCGAGGCGTGTGGGCGGAGCCTGTTGCTGAAACCGCCTAGCTCGACGTGATCAAGTTAGCTCAAACGTGCTACCGCTCAGGGCATCGCGCTAAAGTGACAGATGATGATAGCCAATAGTTAAAGTTCCTGTTTTTGTCCTTCGAAATAGAATAATAGTTAAAGGAGCTGTATGTAAGAAATTTATTTCAATTAATCATAAATTTTCCCTGATATGTCACTAGACATTAAGAAATCATGTTAATTTCAAATACTTATATCACTGACAACAGTAGTCCGGCCAGGATATTGTCAAAAAGCAACGAAATTGTCAGACATCCACGAGTGCATGTTCACAGAGGAAAACAACTGAAATACAGCACTGGTTGTTTTCGATACTCGACGACGACGGAATCCAAAGACGTGGGTGAAGTAATGCGTGCAGCGTAAAGCACAAACACAGCAGACATGGCAAGTTGTGACATCAGCGGCAATCCACCTGTCACTCAAGTGGCCACACCCTTAATTATGCAGAACTTTAATGCTTAATATAATTTAAACAGAGTTAGGGTTAGGGTTCACCTTACGTCACCTTAGGCTACACCTTCACCTTAGGGTTCACGTCAACATTCACCCCCTCACAGCCGTCATGAAGGACAACATTAGCTATATAGACCAAAACCACTTTTTGCACCAGACTGTAAACATGTTTATTTCTGCTGTAAAGTTTTGAATATTAACATGGGGGTTTATGGGATTGAGTCTCTTCTGCAGCCAGCCTCTAGTGGCCAGTGGCAGTTTAATCTCTTCAGTGTTGGGTTGGAGAGATAAGTTTACCGGTCGGTACAGATGAGCAGAGGAGCAGAGGATCATGGGTAATGAGGAGCGCTCGGGCTTTGACTGATTTATTCAGTGCCACCGGCTGGCAGCGGATCACACATGACTTGCCCTTGTCATAAAATCTGCCTAAAGCATTTACCTGATTGAAAATCAACCCATTTACTCATTAAATAATCTCAATCATATCTCATATATGACAGGTAAAATCTTCACAATAATATGAGATCAACAAATACATGTACCTAATGACACGCTGCTGTCGGCCTGAGAATCCCCAAATCCCAAAAGTCTTATATCTGTGTGTGTGTGTGTGTTTGTGTGTGTGTGTGTGTGTGTGTGTGTGTGATCAGTGTCTGATGCTCATGACTGCTCACTGCAATCTTACCACTGTTGCTAGGGTGTTGCTATGCAGCTGATAGAGTTTTCTGGCCTTTTTGCTACGGTGATGTAAGTGGTTTTCAAGGTGTTGCTATGGAGACAATTGTGCGTCACATACACACACACACACACACACTCACTCACACTCACACACAAATCTCCTTCAGGTCCTGCAGTCTGAGCCGCGATGAACATCGACCCCCCAACCCCCCCCCCAGTCCACGTTCCAGTCCATGTTCTAGTCCGTGTTCCAGATCCAGTCCGTGTTCTAGTCCATGTTCCAGTCCATGTTCCAGTCCGTGTTCCAGTCCGTGTTCCAGTCCATGTTCCAGTCCATGTTCCAGTCCGTGTTCCAGATCCAGTCCATGTTCCAGTCCGTGTTCCAGTCCATGTTCCAGTCCATGACCCCTTGTGAACTCTGGACGAACGATCTGCTGAGTGACAGCGATTGACTGAAGCATGTGTGTGTGTGACTGAAGTATCTGGTTTCTGCTGCGCTTCACGACGAGTCTCTGATGTTTTGATAACAGTGTTATGAATCAGGGGTTGCATATATTTACATACGTGTAAACATCATTAGTGTCAATAGAGACTCAATTATGAGGATGAGTGTTTGGTGCAAACAGGTCTAAACTCTCCAGCAGCTGTGTGTGAGTGTGTGTGTGTGTGTGTGTGTGTGTGTGTATGAGTGTGAGTGTGAGTGTGAGTGTGTGTGTGTGTGTGTGTGTGTGTGTGTGTGTGCGTGTGTGTGTGCGTGCGTGCGAGTGTGTGTGTGTGTGTGTGTGTGTGGGTGTGTGTGTGTGTGGTGGGGGTGGGGGGGGAAATGTCCCCACAAAGATAGCAATATCTTTAATCCTACTCCTTGTGGGGACATTTTTTGGTCCTCATGAGGAAGCAGCGTATAAATCACACTGATGATGTTTTTTGAAAATGTAAAAATGCAGAAAGTTGTGTGTGATGGGCAGGTTTAGGGGTAGGCTTAGTGTAAGGGGATAGAATATACAGTTTGTACTGTATAAAAACCATTATGCCTATGGAGAGTCTCCACAAAGATAGCGGACCAGTGTGTGTGTGTGTGTGTGTGTGTGAGAGAGTGTGTGATTCCCTCATTGAAGCGCGTTGAATCCGGAGGTGTTTGGAAGCTGGTGTGTTGTTGGTTCCCATCAGACTCTCAGCGTGTGACTCTTTTCAAAACTCTTTAACGACACACACACACACACACACACACACACACACACACTAACCAGTGTTTGAAAACACCCGTCCCTCTGGAACACTGAGCTCTTGTTCCCTTAATGAACGACTGGACGCATTTCCAACAATCGGCCTGTTAATTCCCTTCAGTTTGTCAGTTTGAGAAGGAAGATCGTGAGCAGGACCAGCGCTGGGCTGTCTCCTCGTCACACACACACACACACACACATACACACACACACACAAAAGACCGACGTGACACTCGTGACTCACATCGCGATCCTGTATGTTGCTTTGCATAAAAATTAAACGATATACTGAACCATAACGAATAGATACAACAAATTTCCACGGACCTGTATTTAAACGAAGACATGCAACAACTTGACAGAGCTGCACGGCTCTCTCCTGAAGAGGTCGCAAAAAGCCTGCGATAAATAACTCAACCCTTGGGACCCTCTGACCCAGGATCTGGGTTACACAAATCTACCCAAACACTGAAAAAATAACCCAAAAGGCTCAACTGAAAAGAAAGAAAAAAAAACAAGATTTTTTAGAGTGTATGACATGATTTTTTATGAAAAACAAACAAACATGTAAATCTCTCAAATAACGTACGTTTTTGTCAAAGGTTTCGTGAGAAAGCTGCTGGTGTTGAACTTGTTACCTGAGGATGAGTGTATCACTTCCTGTGCCAGTGTGATGCGTTTCCTGCAGAGAGAGATTAGTCAGGTAAAGCTTTAGCTCCAGTGAACGTAGGGATTGTGTGTGTGTGTGTGTGTGTGTGTGTGTGTGTGTGTGTGTTTGTGTGTGTGTGTGCGCGTGTGTGTGTGTTGTCAGATTCAGCTTTAACTGCTCGTCCCGCAGCAGGGCTTTGTGGGTTGTGAGATTATAAAGCGTTCTGTGACCCGCCGCACAGAACGTGTGTGTGTGTGAATGCGTGTGTGTGTGTGTGTGTGTGCTCCAGACGCTTCTGCATTCGGCGGATAGATTAGCTCTCACTAAAGCATCGAGGACGCCAGAGATTTGAGCGTCTCCTTTGATCTGAGAGAGAGGGGGATTACAGCATGTTTCTGTGTCTCAGAGTTGATGATGTCAACTAACAGTAGCAGACGCTCGATGAGCCGCGAGCTCCGCTACGACCCTCGAGTGCGTGAGAATGAGCTGTGAGCTTTGCTACGATCCGCGAGCGTGTGAGAATGAGCCGCGAGCTTCGTTACGATCTGCGAGTGTGTGAGAATGAGCCCCGAGTTTCACTACGATCTGCGAGTGTGTGAGAATGAGCCCCGAGCTTCACTACGCCCGTAAGTGTGTGAGAATAAGCCGTGAGCTTCGCTACGATCTGCGAGTGTGTGAGAATGAGCCGTGAGCTTCGATACGATCTGCGAGTGTGTGAGAATGAGCCGTGAGCTTCGATACGATCTGCGAGTGTGTGAGAATGAGCCGTGAGCTTCGATACGATCTGCGAGTGTGTGAGAATGAGCCGTGAGCTTCGATACGATCTGCGAGTGTGTGAGAATGAGCCGGCGAGCTCCGCTATGATCTGCGAGTGTGTGAGAATGAGCCGTGAGCTTTGCTACGATCCGCGAGCGTGTGAGAATGAGCCGCGAGCTTCGTTACGATCTGCGTGTGTGTGAGTATGAGCCCCGAGCTTCACTACGCCCACAAGTGTGTGAGAATGAGCCGTGAGCTTCGCTACGATCTGCGAGTGTGTGAGAATGAGCCGTGAGCTTCGCTACGATCTGCGAGTGTGTGAGAATGAGCCGTGAGCTTCAATATGATCTGCGAGTGTGTGAGAATGAGCCGTGAGCTTCGCTACGATCTGCGAGTGTGTGAGAATGAGCCGGCGAGCTCCGCTACGACCCGCGAGTGAGAATAAACTGTGAGCTCCGCTACGACCAGCGAGTGTGCGAGAATGAGCCGCGAGCTTCGCTACGATCTGCGAGTGTGTGATAATGAGCCGCGAGCTTCGCTACGACCCGCGAGTGAGAATAAACTGTGAGCTCCGCTACGACCAGCGAGTGTGTGAGAATGAGCCGTGAGCTTCGCTACGATCTGCGAGTGTGTGATAATGAGCCGCGAGCTTCGCTACGACCCACGAGTGTGAATAAACTGTGAGCTTTGCTACGCCCCCGAGTGTGAGAATGAGCCGTGAGCTTTGCTACGACCCGCGAGTGTGTGAGAATGAGCCGCGAGCTTCACTACGACCCGCGAGTGAGAATAAACTGTGAGCTTCGCTACGCCCGCGAGTGTGTGTGAGTGAGCCGCGAGCTTCGCTACGACACACGAGTGCGAATAAACTGTGAGCTTCGCTACGCCCGTGAGTGTGTGAGAATGAGCCGCGAGCTTCGCTACAACCCGCGAGTGTGTGAGAATAAACTGTGAGCTTCGCTACGCCCGCGAGTGTGTGAGAATGAGCCGCGAGCTTCGCTACGACCCGCGAGTGTGTGAGAATAAACTGTGAGCTTCGCTACGCCCGTGAGTGTGTGAGAATGAGCCGCAGAGCTTCGCTACGACCCGCGAGTGTGTGAGAATAAACTGTGAGCTTCGCTACGCCCGCGAGTGTGTGAGAATGAGCCGCGAGCTTCGCTACGACCCGCGAGTGTGTGAGAATAAACTGTGAGCTTCGCTACGCCCGCGAGTGTGCGTGAGTGAGCCGCGAGCTTCGCTACGACCCGCGAGTGTGTGAGAATAAACTGTGAGCTTCGCTACGCCCGTGAGTGTGTGAGAATGAGCCGCGAGCTTCGCTACGACCCGCGAGTGTGTGAGAATAAACTGTGAGCTTCGCTACGCCCGCGAGTGTGTGAGAATAAACTGTGAGCTTCGCTACGCCCGTGAGTGTGTGAGAATGAGCCGCAGAGCTTCGCTACGACCCGCGAGTGTGTGAGAATAAACTGTGAGCTTCGCTACACCCGCGAGTGTGTGTGAGTGAGCCGCGAGCTTCGCTACGACCCACGAGTGAGAATAAACTGTGAGCTTCGCTACGCCCGTGAGTGTGTGAGAATGAGCCAAGAGCTTTGAATGACATGAGGAGAGGGAATGATTTTTGGTTGAACGATCCCTTTAAACGAGCAGATTGTTCATTTGAAGCCATGTGCTGATTCAGGCTTTATCTGACGTTTATAGCTCATGTTTACAGTGGGTCGTTACTCATTACTGACGTCCTTGGATTCACTGATGGATGAGTGAATGATGGAGCGAGTTATTTCACTCTTACACTCTTTATAATGTTATGATTCTTGAAGGAATCATTAACCCTAAAATGAAAAGTGATTTGCTCAGCTGTAACTTGACATCTATCATAACAACCTACATTTGGCTGTTCTTCACACAGCGTCACACAACATCTAGCAACAGGATGACACACAATAAAGCTACAATTTTTACAATTTTCAATCGAATTGCATGTTTGTTTGCGTATATTCATGCATACTTTGCGTATATTCTACTTTTGTTATACATCATAAATAATTCAGCAGCATGGTCAGAAATCATCTGTCAACTTTAAACTGCCTGTATTTAAAGTCCTCCTGTGGAGAAAATCCAGCTTTTAATGTTGTTTATATGTCCATATTGTGTTTTTAATACGTTTTAAGACAAACCATGAGTAAATTCATAAGTCGACAGCATTGCTGAGTATTTTCTCCTTAAAACTAAACTGGTGTTTCTGACGTCACAAACGACCTTGTAACCAATCAGATCAACGTGTTTTCATCAACCAGTGGATCTCTGAGTTGAGTGAGTGAGTGGAGGCGGGGCTCATTTCCATATTCATAGAACCACATATACTAAATGAGGCAAGGGTGTCGAGTTACATTCAAGATATTTTAAGGCATGACATTTTTTTTTAATAATTCAGTCATTTTGGTTATCAAAGATGAGTTTTAAGGGATACAATTATTAACTACAGGGGGACTTTAATATAACTGTTACTATAACTGTTTAATATAACTAGCTACTGACCTTTAGCGACCCCTGTAGGCAAATGTTAAACTTGGTCCAGCAAAGAGTGAGAGTTGAACACTTTCAGAGAGAAAAGCTTCATCTGTTCTGAGTGTGAAGAAACTTTAATGAAACTTTCTGATCTGTGACTCTGATTCACACGATCACAGTGTAGGAAAAACACTGAATCTTTCGCATTTTCCTCCTAATTCTCTCTCTGAGGGGTTTCCTTGGAAACAGGCTGATGAGATCATGTGACCACTCACTCACTTCAGAACACTCACTTACACACGCACACACAGTCATTCACACACACACACACACACACACACACACACACACACACACACACACACACACACACACACACACACACATACACACAAGCACCAAGCACGCAGTAAGTGTGTGTGTGTGTGTGTGTGTGTGTGTGTGTGTGTGTGTGTGTGTGTGTGTGTGTGTGTGTGTGTGAGTGAGTGTGTGTAATCTGTCTCTCTTCTGACAGATGTGAAATCCAGAGCTTGAGCAGCTGATAGGGCCGCTGTGAGTTCTACTAATTACTGACCGCAGGCCGATAAGACGAGCTGGACTCTGATAACGTCCCTGAGAGACGCCAGCGATGAGCGTTTAGAACCGGAGACGATGAGGAGATCTGAGACAAGCGTTTAGCTTAGGATAGATTGAGTTGACGGTTGAACAAACGGGTGAAAACACTTCAGGAACACGAGACCCTTACAGGTGTGCAGTGGACAGTAGTGAGGGGGGACACCATCATTTATTTTTCTACTACGACTCAAACTGATCTACTACGTGTACTACGTCTCTCTCAAAGTCTCGAATGCAAGATAGCATCCACTGATCTGAACCCGCCATTGTCCTTCAGTGACCCGCCGTCCTGACCGTCACTCTCAGTGTATGTAGCTCTGTCTCAGCAGCTCTCGGGACAGTGTGTTACGGGACTGTGTGTTACAGTAGGGTGTGTTACGGGAGGGTGTGTTACTGGACTGTGTGTTACAGTAGGGTGTGTTATGGGAGGGTGTGTTACTGGACTGTGTGTTACAGGAGGGTGTGTTACGGGAGGGTGTGTTACGGGACTGTGTGTTACAGGAGGGTGTGTTACGGGAGGGTGTGTTACGGGACTGTGTTTTACGGGACGGTGTGTTACGAGAGGGTGTGTCGTAACGAGAGGGTGTGTTATGGGAGGGTGTGTTACAGGAGGGTGTGTTTACAGGAGGGTGTGTTTACAGGAGGGTGTGTTACAGGAGGGTGTGTTACAGGAGGATGTGTTACGGGAGGATGTTTTACGGGACTGTGTGTTACGGGACGGTGTGTTACATGAGGGTATGTTACGGGACGGTGTGTTACGGGACAGTGTGTTACGAGACGGTGTGTTATGGGACGGTGTGTTATGGGACGATGTGATACAGGAGGATGTGTTTTGAGACATTGTGATACGGGACAGTGTGTTACGGGACGATGTGATACGGGAGGGTGTGTTACGGGACTGTGTGTTACAGGAGGGTGTGTTACGGGAGGGTGTGTTACGGGACTGTGTTTTACGGGACGGTGTGTTACGAGAGGGTGTGTTACAGGAGTGTGTGTTACGAGAGGGTGTGTTATGGGACGATGTGATACAGGAGGATGTGTTTTGAGACATTGTGATACGGGACAGTGTGTTACGGGACGATGTGATACGGGAGGGTGTATTTTGGGACGTTGTGTTTTACGGTGTGTTATGGGATGGTGTTACGTTGTGTTACGGTGTGATACGGGATAGTGTGTTACGGGACGGTGTGTTTCAGGAGGGTGTGTTATGGGACGGTGTGTTACTGGATGGTTGTGATATGGGAGGGTGTGTTATGGGACGGTGTGTTACGGGACGGTGTGTTACAGGAGGGTGTGTTATGGGACAGTGTGTTACAGGATGGGTGTGATACGGCACGGTGTGTTACGGGATGGGTGTGTTACAGGAGGGTGTGATACAGGAGGGTGTGTTACGGGACGGTGTGTTACGGGACGGTGTGTTCAGGACGGTGTGTTACGGGAGGGTGTGTTCGGGAGGGTGTATTACAGAAGGGTGTGTTACGGGACGGTGTGTTCGGGAGGATGTTTTACGGGACTGTGTGTTACGGGAGGGTGTGTTACAGGAGGGTGTGTTACAGGAGGGTGTGTTACGGGACGGTGTGTTACAGGAGGGTGTGTTACGGGACTGTGTTTTACGAGAGGGTGTGTTACAGGAGGGTGTGTTACGGGACTGTGTGTTACAGGAGGGTGTGTTACGGGACTGTGTGTTACGGGACGGTGTGTTACGAGAGGGTGTGTTACAGGAGGTTGTGTTACGGGACTGTGTGTTACAAGACTGTGTGTTACAGGAGGGTGTGTTACTGGAGGGTGTGTTACAGGACTGTGTTTTACGGGACGGTGTGTTACGAGAGGGTGTGTTACAGGAGGGTGTGTTACGGGACTGTGTGTTACAGGAGGGTGTGTTACGGGACTGTGTGTTACGGGATGGTGTGTTACGGGAGGGTGTGTTACAGGAGGGTGTGTTACGGGAGGGTGTGTTACGGGACTGTGTTTTACGGGATGGTGTGTTACGGGAGGGTGTGTTACAGGAGGGTGTGTTACGGGAGGGTGTGTTACGGGACTGTGTTTTACGGGACGGTGTGTTACGAGAGGGTGTGTTACAGGAGGGTGTGTTACGGGACTGTGTGTTACAGGAGGGTGTGTTACGAGAGGGTGTGTTACGGGAGGGTGTGTTACGGGACGGTGTGTTACGGGACGGTGTGTTACGGGACGGTGTGTTACGGGACGGTGTGTTACAGGAGGGTGTGTTATGGGACAGTGTGTTACGGGATGGGTGTGATACGGCACAGTGTGTTACGGGATGGGTGTGTTACAGGAGGGTGTGTTATGGGACGGTGTGATACGGGACGGTGTGATACGGGAGGGTCTGTTATGGGATGGTGTTGTTCGGGACAGTGTATAACGGGACGGGTGTGATACCGGCCATTTCTATGCATCCGATCCCTGGTCTGGACTGTCCGCACAGCTCCTCATCAATGATGCATCGGGATCTGAGCGCAGATGGAGATGGGAGAGGACAGGCTTCTGACGCGAGTCAGCGATACACGCGCGTGTGTGAGAGCGCTGCTGTAGAGAGGGCAAATTTGTGAGTGCTTTGTCGTGTTTGATCGATGCTGTGATGCTAAAGATACCTGACAGGAAGTGCGTTTGCTCTCCGAGGTCAAATTAGTGTCGTTATTCCTGCTGTGTTTTAAACAAGGCAGTCTTTTAAACATCAGGCTTAGGAGTGTGAATATGAATGGAATAAGGTCTGACACACAAACATTACTGAATTAAAATTCAAAACATTAAAGTTTAATGACGACATACAGTACGTAATCATAAATGAATTATGACTGTAACTAATTATGCCTGTTTATGATTAGATGTATTTCAATAAACTAAATTAAATACAGAATTTGTATTAAATACATACAGTATCTCGGTAGGTGGCATTGAATAATAATGTCATGTTTTTGGAAACACTCCATATGTTGTGTGCATCACATGTTTGGTGGGTAATTCATCAGGGAAATTACATTTATTAAAAATAGTAGTAATATGAATCTCTTTGAGTTTCTTAGATTGCAATTCTGTGAATTCAGGAAAAAAAATTACATCAATTGGTCACTGATTCTCATCTGGATTCTGACTGAGGCTCAGGGTTCGAGACGCTCTGTTCTCTGTGCGTGTGTGTGAGGCTCAGGGTTCGAGACGCTCTGTTCTCTGTGCGTGTGTGTTTGAGGCTCAGGGTTCGAGACGCTCTGTTCTCTGTGAGAGTGTGTGTGATTCTCAGGGTTCAAGACGCTCTGTTCTCTGTGCGTGTGTGTGTGATTCTCAGGGTTCGAGATGCTCTGTTCTCTGTGAGTGTGTGTGTGTGTCTCAGGGTTCGAGACGCTCTGTCCTGTGAGTGTGTGTGTGTGTGAGGCTCAGGGTTCGAGACGCTCTGTTCTCTGCGTGTGAGTGTGAGGCTCAGGGTTTGAGACGCTCTGTTCTCTGTGAGTGTGTGTGTGTGTCTCAGGGTTCGAGACGCTCTGTTCTCTGTGCGTGTGTGTGTGAGGCTCAGGGTTCGAGATGCTCTGTTCTCTGTGCGTGTGTGTTTGAGGCTCAGGGTTCGAAACGCTCTGTTCTCTGTGAGAGTGTGTGTGATTCTCAGGGTTCGAGATGCTCTGTTCTCTGTGAGAGAGTGTTTGATTCTCAGGGTTCGAGACGCTCTGTCCTGTGCGTGTGTGTGTGTGATTCTCAGGGTTCGAGACGCTCTGTCCTGTGAGTGTGTGTGTGAGTCTCAGGGTTCGAGACCCTCTGTCCTGTGAGTGTGTGTGTGAGTCTCAGGGTTCGAGACACCCTGTTCTCTGTGAGTGTGTGTGAGTCTCAGGGTTCGAGACGCTCTGTCCTGTGAGTGTGTGTGTGTGAGTCTCAGGGTTCGAGACGCTCTGTCCTGTGAGTGTGTGTGTGAGTCTCAGGGTTCGAGACGCTCTGTCCTGTGAATGTGTGTGTGATTCTCAGGGTTCGAGATGCTCTGTCCTGTGAGTGTGTGTGTGATTCTCAGGGTTCGAGATGCTCTGTTCTCTGTGAGAGTGTGTGTGATTCTCAGGGTTCAAGATGCTCTGTTCTCTGTGAGTGTGTGTGTGATTCTCAGGGTTCGAGATGCTCTGTTCTCTGTGAGAGTGTGTGTGTGGCTCAGGGTTCGAGACGCTCTGTTCTCTGTGAGTGTGTGTGTGATTCTCAGGGTTCGAGATGCTCTGTTCTCTGTGAGAGTGTGTTTGATTCTCAGGGTTCGAGACGCTCTGTCCTGTGAGTGTGTGTGTGAGTCTCAGGGTTCGAGACCCTCTGTCCTGTGAGTGTGTGTGTGAGTCTCAGGGTTCGAGACGCTCTGTCCTGTGAGTGTGTGTGTGAGTCTCAGGGTTCGAGACGCCCTGTTCTCTGAGTGTGTGTGTGATTCTCAGGGTTCGAGACGCTCTGTTCTCTGTGAGTGTGTGTGATTCTTAGTGTCCGAGACGCTCTGTCCTGTGAGTGTGTGTGTGATTCTCAGGGTTCGAGATGCTCTGTTCTCTGTGAGAGTGTGTGTGTGGCTCAGGGTTCGAGACGCTCTGTTCTCTGTGAGAGTGTGTGTGATTCTCAGGGTTCGAGATGCTCTGTTCTCTGTGAGAGAGTGTTTGATTCTCAGGGTTCGAGACGCTCTGTCCTGTGCGTGTGTGTGTGTGATTCTCAGGGTTCGAGACGCTCTGTCCTGTGAGTGTGTGTGTGAGTCTCAGGGTTCGAGACGCTCTGTCCTGTGAGTGTGTGTGATTCTCAGGGTTCGAGACGCTCTGTTCTCTGTGAGTGTGTGTGATTCTCAGTGTCCGAGACGCTCTGTTCTCTGTGAGTGTGTGTGTGAGTCTCAGGGTTCGAGACGCTCTGTTCTCTGTGAGTGTGTGTGATTCTCAGGGTTCGAGACGCTCTGTTCTCTGTGAGTGTGTGTGTGATTCTCAGGGTTCGAGACGCTCTGTTCTCTGTGAGTGTGTGTGTGAGTCTCAGGGTTCGAGACGCACTGTTCTCTGTGAGTGTGTGTGTGATTCTCAGGGTTCGAGACGCTCTGTTCTCTGTGAGTGTGTGTGATTCTCAGGGTTCGAGACGCTCTGTTCTCTGTGAGTGTGTGTGTGATTCTCAGGGTTCGAGACGCTCTGTTCTCTGTGAGTGTGTGTGTGAGTCTCAGGGTTCGAGACGCTCTGTTCTCTGTGAGTGTGTGTGTGATTCTCAGGGTTCGAGACGCTCTGTCCTGTGAGTGTGTGTGTGATTCTCAGGGTTCGAGATGCTCTGTTCTCTGTGAATGTGTGTGTGATTCTCAGGGTTCGAGATGCTCTGTTCTCTGTGAGAGTGTGTGTGATTCTCAGGGTTCGAGACGCTCTGTCCTGTGAGTGTGTGTTTGATTCTCAGGGTTCGAGACGCTCTGTCCTGTGAGTGTGTGTGTGATTCTCAGGGTTCGAGACGCTCTGTCCTGTGAGTGTGTGTGTGATTCTCAGGGTTCGAGATGCTCTGTTCTCTGTGAGAGTGTGTGTGATTCTCAGGGTTCGAGACGCTCTGTCCTGTGAGTGTGTGTTTGATTCTCAGGGTTCGAGACGCTCTGTCCTGTGAGTGTGTGTGTGATTCTCGGGGTTCGAGACGCTCTGTTCTCTGTGCGTGTGTGTGTGATTCTCAGGGTTCGAGACGCTCTGTCCTGTGAGAGTGTGTGTGATTCTCAGGGTTCGAGACGCTCTGTCCTGTGAGTGTGTGTGTGATTCTCAGGGTTCGAGACGCTCTGTCCTGTGAGTGTGTGTGTGATTCTCGGGGTTCGAGACGCTCTGTTCTCTGTGCGTGTGTGTGTGATTCTCAGGGTTCGAGATGCTCTGTTCTCTGTGCGTGTGTGTGTGAGTCTCAGGGTTCGAGACACCCTGTTCTATGTGAGTGTGTGTGAGTCTCAGGGTTCGAGACGCTCTGTCCTGTGAGTGTGTGTGTGATTCTCAGGGTTCGAGACGCTCTGTCCTGTGAGTGTGTGTGTGATTCTCAGGGTTCGAGACGCTCTGTCCTGTGAGTGTGTGTGTGATTCTCGGGGTTCGAGACGCTCTGTCCTGTGAGTGTGTGTGTGAGGCTCAGGGTTCGAGACGCTCTGTTCTCTGTGAGTGTGTGTGATTCTCAGACGTCACACAGGCGATGATGAGAGACTGCTGCTCATCACTCTAGTGTCTGCTTTCTCCTCCTGCGAGAGAGATGCTGAAGCTCTATTAAAGATGAGATTGTGAGCGACATTGAGCTCTAACGCTAGAGTGCTTCTGAGTTGTGCTGAATCATTGTGACTGTAAGTGACCCAGTTTCCCATCAAACACTGAATGGAAGATTCCAGTCAATGCAAACACTAGCAGCTCTTTACTGTTCAAACACGAAAACTGCTAAAGCTGATGTTAAACCCTGCCAGCAGCAGCTCATCCATTTCAATGACTGATGTATGATGGACAGTTTAACCGCAGATATGATAATTATCAATGTTAGCGGCGCCGCTGATGAAGGTCTGCTCTACGGACGGATCTGTGCTGCTGGTTGATGTTGATGTTGAAGTGATTCTCTACACCTGTGAGTGACTGGCTTCATACATCCACTAAAATCCCCTTGAGAAGAAGCGGTTAAAATAAAAGTTGTTTCTGAGAACAGCTCCAGAATCATTTGAGCGCAGCTGACACTTGGCTTGATGTTTAAATCTAATGCAATGCATTTAAAATGTGATTGACGTCCATAAGGTTGGTGTCCACTTGTATGACGTTTGTGTTTCTTCACCATAGAAGTTCCTTTGGCTTCAGTCCGTCTGATTGGAGGATTCGGCTCTGTGGCGGTTCCGATGCATTCGACCTGATGTTTGGATCCAGTGTTTAAAGCATCTTGACTCTGAGAAGCGTGTTATTATGTCAAGAGTCTTGTGTGTTTGTTTGTGTGTCAGCGAGGGTTAACTCAGGAATAATCAGTTGTTGAAGTGTCTCTCTCTCACTGTCTGCCTGTCGGCGGTTTCAATAATTCATAGTGCTGACAAAACCCTGACCAGAGCCGGTCTCTGGGTTTAATGATGGTGTGATGTTTCCGTCCGGTAACTGTGTCAGCATTTACTGCCCTTACTCTGCAAAGTTATAAACTCAACTTTCTCCAGATTCTTTCTCTTTCTTGCACTTCTTTTGCAATATTCCTCTCTCTCTCTCTCTATATATCTCTCTCTCTCTTTCTCGCCCTCTCTCTCTCTCTCTCTTTCTCGCCCTCTCTCTTTTATATTACTATCAACATAAAATCCAAATGGTTGGATGGGTGAATGGATGGATAATAATATGAATAATAATTTGTTACATTTATATAGCGCTTTTCTGGGTATTCAAAGCGCTTTACATAGAAGGGGGGAATCTCCTCGACCAGCACCAGTGTACAGCTCCACCTGATGATGCGACGGCAGCCATACTGCGCCAGAACGCCCTCCTCACACACACACACACACACACACACACGCACACGCACACGCACACACACATGCACACACGCACACACGCACACGCACACACACACACACAACACTAACTTGATGATGAGGATGAAGAGGATGATGAGAATGAGGATGATGATGAGGATGATGAGGATGAATACCTTAGGTTTCAGCGTCAGAGGACAAGTGTCTCTGCTGTAATGCGCACCTTGAGAAAGCGTGGTCGAGCACAGACGAGCACTGAACACTATTGACCAGAACATGTCAGCGCTGTCTTATAAACACCTCAGGAACTGTGGACACATGTGTAGAAGTTACACATGAGGATAAGATGAACAATGTAACTCCACAACAACTACATAAATGTCTCCACTAACATTCAGAAATGTGTGTCAGTGAAACTCTGAGTCTCTCCGTAAGGCTGCACTCGCTACTGGTTATACTGGGATTCTGGATGAGTGAGATTGTGTTGGTATAGCCTTAGTTTCTGAAGCTCGTGTGAAGACTCCGCCCTCTTCTGGACGTGTGAAGACTCCACCCTCTTCTGGACGTGTGAAGACTCCACCCTCTTCTGGACGTGTGAAGACTCCGCCCTCTTCTGGACGTGTGAAGACTCCACCCTCTTCTGGACGTGTGAAGACTCCACCCTCTTCTGGACGTGTGAAGACTCCGCCCTCTTCTGGACGTGTGAAGACTCCGCCCTCTTCTGGACGTGTGAAGACTCCGCCCTCTTCTGGACGTGTGAAGACTCCGCCCTCTTCTGGACGGAGGCGGAGCTAAAGCTCATTTGCATTTAAAGGGACACACACAAAAAATGTTTTGCTCACACACAAAATGGCCAAATTCAACAAGCTATAATAAATGATCTGATATTTTGAACTGAAATTTCACACACACATTCTGGGGACGCCATAGATTTATATTACATCTGGTGAAAAGGAGCATAATATGTCACCTTTAACAGTCAATCCACAGAGGAATATTGTGTAAGTGGCGTCAGTAGATTACGTTAGCATTCCCTGCGAGCGTCATGTGTGTGTCAGTAGTGATTGTTGGTAAGAGAGACGTTTCACTCCGGACTTGATTCCAGCAGCATCAGCAGAACACACTGCGCTCCGTAACCATGGTAACGTCAGTCCAATCCGATCAATATTAAATTCAATTAAATGCTACTGAGCTAACGAGGAGGCATACGAGCCTGACAGAGCTGTGAATGAAGATCCTGGAGTCTCACAGCGACGTCACACTGCTGAAGTATGATGCGTAAGAGCTTATAATACAGCACTGCTAATACTGAAACTCATCGTCTGTGAAATGACAGAAACAATCACATACTCACTGCAGCTCGAACACGTCATCTCATCTGAAGGAGACAAATGGAGGTCTAGCAACAAATAAATAAATAAACGCAAATTAAAGAGAATCAGTAAATAAACGCGTCTGCAGCTCGAGCTCGAATCTCTGCAGGGTTAAACACTGTCCTTGAAGTGAACAAGTCTTATCTGACCCGAACAGACCCTGTGCTCCCTATCAAGGGCCCTCAGAGCTGGAGACGCTCCCAGAACAGAAGATCCACCTGCCTCAGATACACACACACACACACACACACACACACACACATACGCACACACACACATTTACTTCATAAAATCTCAGATTTGACAGCAGAAAGACTCGTGAAGCTCGAGCTGAAAAAGGACGTTTGTACAATTATACTAAAAGACATTTTTTATCCTCTAAATCAGAGACAGAAGGACTGGAGGAGATTGAGTGTAAACATCATGTCTGTCATTTGGAGGTCTTATAAATGTGTGTATCAGATATGATACAGAATCTGTTCAGGGCTCAGCAGGGTTTGGTGTCTCTGTGAAGGAGTTCATTATCTGGAATAGTTTCTTGCCATTGCTGGGATTTGCTGGCGTATAGCTGGTGTGTGTGTCTCTGTTACCCCTTTTCCACCAAAAAAGAACTGGTTCGGAACTGGTTCTGGTTCAAAGTTGGTTCGGAGTTGGTTCAACTTGCGAACCTTCTCAGAACCTGTTTGTTTTTCCACTGACTAGAGCGCCCAGCGAACGACGTCGTTGCGTCACTGTGTACGTCGCCATAATCTCGCCATACGTCTCAGCTAGAAACGCTTGCAAGTACAACATTACTTTGGGATTATCTCTAACTCGTGTACAAGAAGACTTTAAAAACAATTTAAATATGTAAGTCTTTTAATCTTTTCCTTTGGTATTTAATCTTTTATATGTTATGTACCCATGTCTTGTGTCTTTTTTTTTTCTTTCCATTTATTTATTCTATATTGTGACTGTTTTCTTCTTTGCTTACATAATGTTTTCAATAAAAAAAATAATTAAAAAAACTAGAAACGCTTGCGCCAACTTCAAGCATAACAATTACAACGGCGGACTACATCGTGTTTCTGCAAATGTTTCTCCTGGCTTTGCGATCCTATATTATGGTCAGAAAAGATGTTTAGAACACATCTAAACCCGCCCTCAGCCCCCGACGTAAGCATGACGTGGTAAAAGAACGGTTCTAGTCCAGCAAAGAGTTGGTGCCGCTTTGGAACCAGTTTTCCTGTCCGAGAACCGGTTCTTTGGCTGTCGAAACAAAAAGAACTGGTTCGCGCGCAGGCACCGGCTCCGAACCGGCTCTCAAAATGCTTCGGTGGAAAAGGGGCTTGTGTGTGTGTGTCTGTGTGTGTGTGTGTGTGTGTGTGTGTGTGTGTGTGAGTGTTAGTGTGTGTGTGTGTGTGTGTGTGTGTCTGTCTGTGTGTGTGTGTGTGTGTGTGTGTGTGTGTGTGTGAGCTGTGAACTATTGAAACTCTTGAAGACCCGGTTCAGACCTCACATTTCCCTCTTTAGATGTCAAAAATGATAAATTACTCTGCCACACGAGATTAATATGAGCTGATGGCGTTTATCTGGCAGAAGAGAATGAAAGACGCTTTGTGTTGCTTGAGACTCTGAGCGGAGCGGTGGAGGAAACGACATCAGCGGTGGAGGAAACGACATCAGCGGTGGAGGAAACGACATCAGCGGTGCAGGAAACGACATCAGCGGTGGAGGAAACGACATCAGCGGTGGAGGAAACGACATCAGCGGTGGAGGAAACGACATCAGCGGTGGAGGAAACGACATCAGCGGTGGAGGAAACGACATCATCAGGTGCAGGAAACGACATCAGCGGTGCAGGAAACGACGTCAGCGGTGGAGGAAACGACGTCAGCGGTGGAGGAAACGACGTCATCGGTGGAGGAAACGACGTCAGCGGTGCAGGAAACGACATCATCAGGTGCAGGAAACGACGTCAGCGGTGGAGGAAACGACGTCAGCGGTGGAGGAAACGACATCATCGGTGGAGGAAACGACATCAGCGGTGCAGGAAACGACATCAGCGGTGCAGGAAACGACATCATCAGGTGCAGGAAACGACATCAGCGGTGCAGGAAACGACATCATCGGTGGAGGAAACGACATCATCAGGTGCAGGAAACGACATCAGCGGTGCAGGAAACGACATCATCTGGTGCAGGAAACGACATCATCTGGTGCAGGAAACGACATCAGCGGTGCAGGAAACGACATCAGCGGTGCAGGAAACGACATCAGCGGTGCAGGAAACGACATCAGCTGTGCAGGAAACGACATCAGCGGTGGAGGAAACGACATCAGCGGTGGAGGAAACGACATCAGCGGTGCAGGAAACGACATCAGCGGTGCAGGAAACGACATCAGCGGTGCAGGAAACGACATCAGCGGTGCAGGAAACGACATCAGCTGTGCAGGAAACGACATCAGCGGTGCAGGAAACGACATCAGCGGTGCAGGAAACGACATCAGCTGTGCAGGAAACGACATCAGCTGTGCAGGAAACGACATCAGCGGTGGAGGAAACGACATCAGCGGTGGAGGAAACGACATCAGCGGTGCAGGAAACGACATCAGCGGTGCAGGAAACGACATCAGCGGTGCAGGAAACGACATCAGCGGTGCAGGAAACGACATCAGCTGTGGAGGAAACGACATCAGCGGTGCAGGAAACGACATCAGCGGTCCAGGAAACGACATCAGCGGTGGAGGAAACGACATCAGCGGTGGAGGAAACGACATCAGCGGTGCAGGAAACGACATCAGCGGTCCAGGAAACGACATCAGCGGTGGAGGAAACGACATCAGCGGTCCAGGAAACGACATCAGCGGAGCAGGAAACGACATCAGCGGTGCAGGAAACGACATCAGCGGTCCAGGAAACGACATCAGCGGTGCAGGAAACGACATCAGCGGTCCAGGAAACGACATCAGCGGTGGAGGAAACGACATCAGCGGTGGAGGAAACGACATCAGCGGTGCAGGAAACGACATCAGCGGTGCAGGAAACGACATCAGCGGTGGAGGAAACTACATCAGCGGTGGAGGAAACGACATCAGCGGTGCAGGAAACGACATCAGCGGTGGAGGAAACGACATCAGCGGTGGAGCAAACGACATCAGCGGTGCAGGAAAACGACATCAGCGGTGGAGGAAACGTCATCAGCGGTGGAGGAAACGACATCAGCGGTGGAGCAAACGACATCAGCGGTGCAGGAAACGACATCAGCGGTGCAGGAAACGACATCAGCGGTGGAGGAAACGACATCAGCGGTGGAGGAAACGACATCAGCGGTGGAGCAAACGAGATCAGCGGTGCAGGAAACGACATCAGCGGTCCAGGAAACGACATCAGCGGTGCAGGAAACGACATCAGCGGTGCAGGAAACGACATCAGCGGTGCAGGAAACGTCATCAGCGGTGGAGGAAACGACATCAGCGGTGGAGGAAACGTCATCAGCGGTGGAGGAAACGACATCAGCGGTGGAGGAAACGACATCAGCGGTGGAGGAAACGACATCAGTGGTGGAGGAAACGACATCAGCGGTGGAGGAAACGACATCAGCGGTGGAGGAAACGACATCAGCGGTGCAGGAAACGTCATCAGCGGTGGAGGAAACGACATCAGCGGTGGAGGAAACGACATCAGCGGTGCAGGAAACGACATCAGCGGTGCAGGAAACGACATCAGCGGTGCAGGAAACGACATCAACGGTGGAGGAAACGACATCACGTGCACTTCCTGTCTGTTAGCTGAACATGTGCTCAGATGAACTCATGGATGTCTCTCTGTTCTTCCTCTCTTTCCTCTCTCAATCTCTCTCTCTCTCTCTCTCTCTCTCTCTCTCTCTCGCTCCTTCTCCCTCTCTCTCTCTCTCTCTCTCTCTCTCTCTCTCTCTCCTTCTCCCTCTCTCTCTCTCTCTCTCTCTCTCTGCGTGTCTCTCTGCCTTTTCCAGCGTGTCAGGTTGCGAGTGGATCTCCGGCTCCTGATTCTGGCGTGTGCCGTTTCGGGCCGTAAGGAACTCGACCGCAGGGAAACGCTTTGGTCCTCCGGGCTTTTGGGCTTGTGCTGAGATCTCATGGCTGTGGCTCTGATTGGCCAGTGATTGTTTAAGTGTTGTTCTGTTACTCGTGTGTGCCAGAGAATCAGAAGGTCAGAACAGGCAGATGAAAAGAATCACTCTGGGGAAATTCTGCAGCCTGACGCGTCGCGTTTGAGCGAGAGCCGGAAATGTCAGCCGAAAAACATGAAAACAAGAGAAACTAAAACTAGAAAGACAGAAACAGGGAAGAAATAAACCAGTTCAGGTGAAATAATCAGATTGATGTGTTTGAAACTCTAAATATTCTGAACTGGACCTGGTTAAACTAGTGACGCCTCTGAGAATAAATGTAGTTTTTACGCTACTATTACCAGTACTTATGACAGTATTATTTGTAATTTTTAAAAGAAAAATTAACTGCCTTTTTAGTTGAGCTTGATGTCACTGATTCTGTTGAGAAAACAAATGCCTGAAGCACATACAATACAGAAGATTGTGAACGATGCTCTTCATTGATGAAAAGATGCAAAAACACATTTAATGATAGAAAATGACTTTCAAAATAAATTATACAACAAAAGGGTTAGCTTAACCCTAAAATGGTGTATTCACCCTCTCATCGTTCCAATTCGTATGTTTTGGCTTGAGAAGCAAAAGTGAGGATAGTGAAGTAGTTGATCTGACTCGTGCACTGTACACACTCGCGCACACACACACACACACACACACACACACACACACACACACACACACACTCACACACACACTCACACACACACTCACACTCACACACTCAAACATTCACACACACACACACACACACACACACACTCACACACACACACACATGTTGTGTTTTCATGTTTTATGGGGACTTTCCATAGACATAATGATTTTTATACTGTACAGACTGTATATTCTATTCCCTTACACTGCCCCTATCCCTAAACCTACCCATCACAGGAGACATTCTGCATTTTTACATTTTCAAACAACATCACTTAGTGTGATTTATAAGCTGATTTCCTCATGGGGACCAAAAAATGTCCCCACACGAACAAGGATTTCGGATATTGCCATCCTTGTGGGGACATTTTGTCCCCATAACGTAGGGTTTACCAGGCCACACTCACACACACACTCACACACACACACACACACACTCATACACACACACACACACACACACAGGAGCGAGTGAAAACACTAACAGTGTTACAGTAGTGTGTGGAGAGGAGCAGTAATAGCCAGTAATGGCTCCTCAATATCTGAATCCTTCACTGCTAAAGCTCATTAGCTACAGCACATTTAATCTGCAGAATTGGCCACAAATGCGTGTCTGTCTCTCCGAACACATTCACACACATTCAGGAGAGTTTATCTGCGTTTCTAAGCGCTCAAGAATGATTGGTTGGTCTGCCGTCTGAAGGAAACCACACACACGGATCCAGCCGGAGGATCAATGTGTGTGTCTGTAATAATGCACTCACACGAGACCATCACCAGACACTCGATGACATTCTACATCATCAAACACGTGTGTTTAAGTGCCTATTAGCCAATAATGGACAAATATAATTAACAACATCTCAATTATAGTCCCTAACGATCTGAAGCAGCGACACCGAGATCAAACTCCAGGCCACAGACGAGACACGCGACACACTGAGGTTTCACACGCAAAGTTCATTACACCGCAGAAATAAACTGTGTCATGAAACCAACAGAGATTAATTATCTCAAGCTGCTGATCCACAAAAACACAACAGAACAAACACAAACCATCATCTGAGCGGGAATCTGGAGGAATATATTCACACACACACATACATACTCTCTCACACACAAACACACACACACACACACTCTCTCTCTCTCTCACACACACACACACACACACACACACACACACACACACACACACCATCAGAAATCAATAAAGCGACTGGTGGGGAATTGAAGGAACTGACCCGAGGGGAAAATCTAATTATAAATTAATTTGTGGAACAGATTCCAGCTTTGAAAACCTGCGCTCACAAATTTTATTTGTTCCAATTGTGTCACCATATGCTCTCCGAAAGACTGCGGCTACGAGCAGACGGACCCGTCTCTGTGGACTCCTCTCGGGAAACCTGGAGCCCAACGCCTGGAAGAGTCTCATCGCTCTCACTAACGAGCGAATCACACATCTTTAACGAACGGCTGAGAGTTCGACACGCGTCTCACACACACACGTCATCCAGGTTCCTCACACACACGGATCAGTCACGGGGCGACTGACAGCTCCAACTGAATTAGTGCCTTGTTTAAAATAATCACGGTCTTTTCTAATTAGCAGCTCTTTGCTCATCACTATGTGTGTGTGTGTGTGTGTGTGTGTGTGTACAACAGACTCCTGACCTGAACGTAAACTGATAAATTGATCCTGACAGCGTTTATTACAGTAATATTGGTCTTATTACAGTAATATTGGTCTTATTACAGTAATATTTGTTCTTATGTTGGGTTATATCATAACCAACTACAATGAACTATTTCATGGTTTCCACATGCTGAAGAAATCACATGCAATTCAAGCAGTCAGAGTACGTTTCCATGACAACGATATGCTTAAAACGGAGACATTTTTCCATTGAGTTTTCCACGTACAGACAACTAAACCGACAGCAGCGCTGTGTTCTGCTGCCTGGCCAGTAGATGGCGCTGAACCACTGTAGACTGAACACGTAATACTCATGTGCATGACGTCATCGTCTTCAGAGAATGGGTTTTTGTTTTTTACACAGAGACTGTTATCAAAACCGTGCACTTTGAAACACGTTTTCAAAACTTTTAATTTTCAGGCACCCAAACCGGTAAACAAACAGCCAAAACGCATAAAAAGTTTTACGTTTTTAGCTGAAAAGGGTGTTGTGTAAATAGCATAGACTGTAAAAAGCATCTGTGACATCACCGATAGACTTTCTGAAGAACGGTTTTGAGGCCGTTTATGGGCGTATGGGCGGCGCCATCTTGGAAATATTTCAATACAAATGTTCATAAAGGATCCAGAGGTGGTCTGATGTGTGTGTCAGATCATGGCCGAGACGTCACATTTCAGGAATTACACTCGGCGCAGCCCGTTATCAGCTGCCAATCAAAGTTAACCACGCCCTTATTTGTCATACATTTTATATCTAAATACGATCTAAACTAACGAGTTAAAAAAAAAATTCACCAACTCACAGTTGTCAGGCACTCGGAACCTATCGAAAAATACAACAAAATGAGACCAACCTGTAAAAACATGAGTTTATGCTGTGAAAACGGACATTTTAACATGGGGGTCTATGGACATTTGCTCCCGCTGGGACCGGCCCCTAGAGGAGTTTAGATGGAGTGCAAGTTTTCGCACTTCCAGGTAGGCTTCATTTTTCAGATTAGAATATTCCTGCACTCCTTCACATTACTCTGATGAAGATGATCACTCTATTCCTGCACTCCTTCACATTACTCTGATGAAGATGATCACTCTATTCCTGCACTCCTTCACATTACTCTGATGAAGATGATCACTCTATTCCTGCACTCCTTCACATTACTCTGATGAAGATGATCACTCTATTCTCTCTATTCCTGCACTCCTTCACATTACTCTGATGAAGATGATCACTCTATTCTCTCTATTCCTGCACTCCTTCACATTACTCTGATGAAGATGATCACTCTATTCTCTCTATTCCTGCACTCCTTCACATTACTCTGATGAAGATGAGAGTCACACTGCAGATGTTCCTCATCCGTTAGCTGGTCAGTGTCATCCGCCGTTCTCTCACACACAGCAGATCCAGTGAACATCATACAGAACGACACTGTCATCTCAAAAATGCTCATATTATGGGATTATAAGATCCTCTATTATATATGTGCAACACAAGGTGTTTTTCTTCTGTAAAAGCATAATAGAATTGTTCACTCAGGTGTTTCATCAACATCAGCGTTCTGAACGCCGCTCACGCATGCTGAGCTGGTCCAACGCATTCTCATCCTAGGGCGTCATATCTGACACTTTTGACATTTCGTCTAAATCCAACGCGCATGGTACCCTTTAGCGTCAATATAACACGCACAGATATGGGTAGGTTTAGGTCTGGTGTAGGGTTAGCGTTAGACTGCTAGGAGGCGCCTTCTGACCCATATATATCTGCGTCTCATATTGATGCTAAAGGGTGCCATGCGCGTTGAATGTAGACGAAATGTCACGAGCGTCAGTATATGACGCCTTGGGATGAGAACGGGCTGGCTGGTCGGAGAACACGCAAAGCACATGTTTTACTAGATCAGATAAATCTGCACAGACATGAAGACCTGTGCATTTGCTGCGTGAAAACGTGTGTGAGCTGAACATCTGTTTCTGCTGAAAGAGTCCAACCAATCAAAGACAGCCCCATTAGAAAAAATACAAGAGAGTAAAATATTTCCAGCATCTTCCGCACATCTGAGCTCTTTTCCAGAGGCTGTATGAGACGGGGATCCGTCTGTTCACACTGAGGCTGATTGTATAAATATATATTTATTATGTC
>JAULUF010000093.1:222500-227500 GCA_031834385.1 Semotilus atromaculatus
GTACCGCAAGGCTCAGTACTAGGACCGCTGCTGCTCACTCTGTACATGCTGCCATTAGGAGATATCATTAGGAAACATGGAATTAGCTTTCACTGTTATGGCGATGATACTCAGCCCTATATTTCTTCAAAACCTAACGAAACTTACCAATTCACAAAATTAACGGAATGCATAGCTGAAATAAAAAATTGGATGACTAGTAATTTCCTATTACTAAATTCTGAAAAAACAGAGATTCTGATTATTGGACAAAAAACGTCCACACGTAATAACCTAGAATACTGTCTAACACTTGATGGCTGCTCTGTTAAGTCGCCGTCGTCGGTTAGGAACCTGTGTGTGTGTGTGTGTGTGTGTGTGTGTGTGTGTGGGTGGGTGTGCTCTTTGATGCCAATCTTTCATTTGAAAGTCACGTGTCTAGTATCTGTAAAACCGCATTTTTCCATCTTAAAAATATATCTAAATTACGTCATATGCTCTAATTGACAAATGCGGAACAATTAGTTCATGCGTTCATGACATCAAGACTAGATTATTGTAATGCTCTACTGGGTGGTTGCCCTGCACGCTTAATAAACAAACTACAGCTAGTACAAAACGCAGCCGCTCTAGTTCTTACCAGAACCAGGAAGTATGACCATATTAGCCCGGTTCTGTCAACATTGCATTGGCTGCCTATTAAACATCTTATACATTTTAAAATGTTGTTGATTACTAACAAAGCCCTAAATGGTTTAGCTCTGCAGTACTTGAGCGAGCTCTCAACGCATTATAGTCCTTCATGTCTATTGCGATCTCAAAATTCCGGCCAGTTGATAATACCTAGAATATCAACATCGACTGCTGGCGGTAGATCCTTTTCCTATTTAGCACCAAAACTCTGGAACAGTCTTCCTACCATTGTCTGGGAAGCAGACACACTCTGTCAGTTCAAAGCTCGATTAAAGACACATCTCTTTGCCCTAGCATACACATAATACATTATAGACTTCTATAACTCAATGTTAGGCTGCATAGATTAGGTCAGCCAGAACTGGGAACACTTCCCTTAAATCCTGATGTACTCGTTACATCATAAGAAGAATGGCATCTACGCTAATATTAGTGTCTTTGTTTATCCCGAGGTTTTCCCGCAACCTGCCGGATCCAGATCTGACGAGGAGCTTCGCCTGGACCGGACGACAATGCAGTGCTGAAGTGTCAACTAGCCTCTCCCTATGGAGGATCCCTTTCCCACTCTACAGATAAAGCGCTGTGGGGAATTCGTTTCGCGTACCGACCCCGAAGTGATAAAATAAGACAAAATTCTGTAATTTATCAAATTTATAGACATGACAAGTAGTTTGTTTAGGCATGGTTTGTAGGGAATTACAAACCTGTGCACATATATCCAAACGCACATAACTATAGAATCAATTCTTAATGCGCATGTGAACGCCATCAGTGTTTATCACAGGTTCGCGTTTAAAGAGTTTAGAGACATTCATATACATTTTTATCTTACAGTTACTGTAAATCCGGCCTCTAGTTCATAAACGCCAGAGGAGAACTGGCCCCCGACTGAGCCTGGGTTCTCCCAAGGTTTTCTTTTTCTCCATTGGGTCACCTGATGGAGTTTTAGGACACCATTGGGTCACCTGATGGAGTTTTTGGGTTCCTTGCCACTGTTGCCTTTGGCTTGCTCAGTTGGGGATATTCAAATTAATTAACCGATCATTAATACCATTGATCAGCTCTACCAAACGTGGATGTTTTTCCACTAAGAAACGAACATTGTTATGTTGTTTTGATTGATACTGTGAAGCTGCTTTGATACAATCTATATTGTGAAAGTGCTATATAAATATACTTGACTTGACTTGACTTGACACACACACACAAACACATAAACACATAAGCACAAACAAACACACATTTTGAATGATAAATTGCTAGTTATGTTCGACGTTGATAAATCAGTTTGCAGCATCTGCTGAATGACTAAAAGTGGGTCAGAAAACAGTGCTGATGTTTATTTCTTCTTGACAGTAACACTTCACACGCTGCATTTGTTCTAGCACTGAACATGAACTGTGTGTGTTGTTCATCTCTTTTGCTTTCATTTCATTCATTGCAAATAATAAAAACAAGAGGAAACAAAAAAGCAACAGTAAAAAGTGTGCCAAAAATTATAGCCTGTAACTTCACATGGTTAGAGTGTGTGCCGCTCCAGATGATCGGAGGATCCGTCTAATGCATCAGAGACACGAAGCACATTAACATGGATTAAAGGCTTTAGAGACTCGACACAAATCACAATCCAACAATACGACATTCTGAGTGCTGAACACATGCAGCATTTGAATATGCACAACATCGGTCTGTTGTTTCCAAGGAAACCACTCGCGCTTACAATCTTTTCACCGCGAAAGATTGATGCGTTAGCTTCAGGAAACCAACATCTCGTCCTCAAACACTGATTCTGCTTTATATACAACATCTCGTCCTCAAACACCGATTCTGCTTTATATCCAACATCTTGTCCACAAACACAGATTCTGCTTTATATCCAACATCTCGTCCTCAAACACTGATTATGCTTTATATCCAACATCTCGTCCACAAACACTGATTCTGCTTTATATCCAACATCTCGTCCACAAACACTGATTCTGCTTTATAACCAACATTTCGTCCACAAACACTGATTCTGCTTTATATCCAACATCTCGTCCTCAAACACTGATTCTGCTTTATAACCAACATCTCATCTACAAACACTGATTCTGCTTTATATCCAACATCTCGTCCACAAACACTGATTCTGCTTTATATCCAACATCTCGTCCTCAAACACTGATTCTGCTTTATAACCAACATCTCATCTACAAACACTGATTCTGCTTTATATCCAACATCTCGTCCACAAACACTGATTCTGCTTTATAACCAACATTTCGTCCACAAACACTGATTCTGCTTTATATCCAACATCTCGTCCACAAACACTGATACTGATTCTGCTTTATATCCAACATCTCGTCCTCAAACACTGATTATGCTTTATATCCAACATCTCGTCCTCAAACACTGATTCTGCTTTATATCCAACATCTCATCCTCAAACATTGATTATGCTTTATATCCAACATCTCGTCCACAAACACTGATTCTGGTTTATATCCAACATCTCGTCCACAAACACTGATTCTGCTTTATATCCAACATCTCGTCCACAAACACTGATTCTGCTTTATAACCAACATCTCGTCCACAAACACTGATTCTGCTTTATAACCAACATCTCGTCCACAAACACTGATTCTGCTTTATATCCAACATCTCAACCACAAACACTGATTCTGCTTTATAACCAACATCTCGTCCTCAAACACTGATTCTGCTTTATATCCAACATCTCGTCCACAAACACTGATACTGATTCTGCTTTATATCCAACATCTCGTCCACAAACACTGATACTGATTCTGCTTTATATCCAACATCTCATCCTCAAACACTGATTATGCTTTATATCCAACATCTCGTCCTCAAACACTGATTCTGCTTTATATCCAACATCTCATCCTCAAACACTGATTATGCTTTATATCCAACATCTCGTCCACAAACACTGATTCTGCTTTATATCCAACATCTCGTCCACAAACACTGATTCTGCTTTATAACCAACATCTCGTCCACAAACACTGATTCTGCTTTATATCCAATATCTCGTCCACAAACACTGATTCTGCTTTATATCCAACATCTCGTCCACAAACACAGATTCTGCTTTATATCCAACATCTCGTCCTCAAACACTGATTCTGCTTTATATCCAACATCTCGTCCACAAACACTGATTCTGCTTTATATCCAACATCTCGTCCACAAACACTGATTCTGCTTTATATCCAACATCTCGTCCACAAACACTGATTCTGCTTTATATCCAACATCTCGTCCACAAACACTGATTATGCTTTATATCCAACATCTCGTCCACAAACACTGATTCTGCTTTATATCCAACATCTCGTCCACAAACACTGATTCTGCTTTATATCCAACATCTCGTCCACAAACACTGATTCTGCTTTATATCCAACATCTCATCCTCAAACACTGATTATGCTTTATATCCAACATCTCGTCCACAAACACTGATTCTGCTTTATATCCACATCTCGTCCACAAACACTGATTCTGCTTTATAACCAACATCTCGTCCACAAACACTGATTCTGCTTTATAACCAACATCTCGTCCACAAACACTGATTCTGCTTTATATCCAACATCTCGTCCACAAACACTGATTCTGCTTTATATCCAACATCTCGTCCACAAACACAGATTCTGCTTTATATCCAACATCTCGTCCTCAAACACTGATTATGCTTTATATCCAACATCTTGTCCACAAACACTGATTATGCTTTATATCCAACATCTCGTCCACTAACACTGATTATGCTTTATATCCAACATCTCGTCCACAAACACTGATTCTGCTTCATATCCAACATCTCGTCCACAAACACTGATTCTGCTTCATATCCAACATCTCGTCCACAAACACTGATTCTGCTTTATATCCAACATCTCGTCCACTAACACTGATTATGCTTTATATCCAACATCTCGTCCACAAACACTGATTCTGCTTTATATCCAACATCTCGTCCACAAACACTGATTCTGCTTTATATCCAACATCTCGTCCACAAACACTGATTCTGCTTTATATCCAACATCTCGTCCACAAACACTGATACTGATTCTGCTTTATAACCAACATCTCGTCCACAAACACTGATTCTGCTTTATATCCAACATCTCGTCCACAAACACTGATTCTGCTTTATAACCAACATCTCGTCCACAAACACTGATTCTGCTTTATATCCAACATCTCGTCCACAAACACTGATTCTGCTTTATAACCAACATCTCGTCCACAAACACTGATTCTGCTTTATAACCAACATCTCGTCCACAAACACTGATTCTGCTTTA
>JAULUF010000093.1:232500-245000 GCA_031834385.1 Semotilus atromaculatus
CAAAGAAGGCACATGTATTACTAGTATATATATATATATATATATATCCAGAAAAGTTGGGACATTTTGTAAAATGCAATAAAATCAAGAATCTGTGATTTGTTAATTCTATTTAACCTTTTTTTAATTGACAAAGGTGCAAAGATAGGTTTTCCAATGTTTTCACTGACCAACATAATTGTATTTTGTAAAAAAAATTATTTTATTTTGATGGGTGCAACACAAAAAAGTTGGGACAGATGCATGTTTACCACTGTGTCACTTCACCTTTCCTTTTAATTACACTTTTTGATCATTTGTGAGTTGAGGATACTAATTGTTGGAGTTTTGCAAGTGGAATATTTGACCAATCTAGTCTGATACAAGACAAGCTCAACAGTCTGTGGTCATCGTTGCCTGATTTTCCTTTTCATGATGGGTCATACATTTTCCATTAGAGACAGGCAGTAAGGCAGGCAGCCTCATCTCTTCTACGTGTAGAGTGTCTAGAAACCACTCAGTTGTAGCATGTGCAGAATGAGGCCTGGCATTGTCTTGCTTCCCAGGAAAGATGTCATCTTGATGGCAGTTTATGTCTCTGTACAATCCAAATATACCCCTCCATGTCAATGGTACCTTCACAATAATGCAAGTTATCCATACCGTTTGCAGCGCTGCACCTCAATACCAGGACAGATGTTTGCTTTAGCACTTGTCGCTGGTGAAAGTCTGGTTGGTCCCTTTCGTCTTTGGGACTGAGAACTCAATGTCCATTTTTTCCCAAAAACAAGCTGAAACATGGACTCATCTGACCACAGCACACACTCCCACTGTCTTCTAGACCATCTGAGATGAGCTCTGAACTGATGTAAAGCTTTCTCCTTGTGTAACAGAGATTCAAGTGGCATTTCTTGATGCAGGGTCAGACTGTGTTAAGTAAAATTGTTTTTCCAAAGTCCTCCTGCGCACATGTGGCTGTATTTAACAGAGTAGCATGATGGTTTCTCATGCAATGCCATCTGAGGGCTCGAAGGTCACACACATTCAACAGAGGTCTCCTGCCTTGCCCTACACAGACTGAGATTTCTCTGGATTCCCTGAATTTTGTGACAATATAATGTATGGAAGATGATGAAAGACATACATTCTTTGTAATCTTGCATTGAGAAATGTGATTTTTTAATTGTTTGACAATTCTCTTATAATAGTGATGAGCCATGACCATTCTTTGCTTAAAAAGACTGAGAAGAACTTTTACACCCAAACACAAAACCCTCAACTATTACCAATTCACCTGCTCATTGTGGACTGTTTCAAAAGAGTTGGATAATCTAATTTGGATAATCTTTTCACTTTTATTTAGTCTCTATCCCAACTTTTTTGTGGTGTGTTGCAGCCATCAAAATAATATATATTTTTTTACAAAATACAATTATGCTGGTCAGTGAAAACATTAAAAAACTTTTCTATGTGCTTTTGTCAGTTAAGAAAAGGTTAAATAGAATTAACAAATCACAGTTTCTTGATTTTGTTGCATTTTACAAAATGTCCCAACTTTTCTGGAATGGGGTTGTAATTCATTACAAACAGACTTCCATGCATTTCTTTTCTTTTATTCCATAGCTGATGTGTGCAGTTTATTTAGCTTGCTTGAAAATAATTTTCTCTTGTTTAGTAATGTTTTATTTTTATTGCAGTCTTTTTCTGACACCATTGGTTTCCTTGCATTTGCTTCTCAGTTCCATGAAATTTGTAGCTTTTCTTGGTTCATTCCATGGTTTATAGGCAACCTTTGTCATGCTAATTGAAATTAGGACAGTTGGTTTTAAATTAATCTGGTTTATCTTAGTTCAAGACTCCACAGTCCAGGTGTAACTAATCTATACTTAATCTGTGTTACAGAAAGCAATTTTTTAAGTCACGATTAACTATTCTAGATTAAGGCCTAATCCTGTCTTAATTTAAACCCTGTCTGGGAAACCGCCCTTTAAAGTTTAATTGAGGATAGTAGATACTGCTATGGATGCGACTAGCTTAGTGAACTCTGTACACTGTTGTGTTCCGGCTGTATACCCGGGCCGCAGAGCAACTGGGTGACGGTGAGGCGCTGTTGTCGCAGGACAAAACACCGGTCTTCTGTTAGATCCTCCCCACTCAGTGATGCGTCCACTGAAAATCCTGGCGATTCTATCACACGGAATGTGAAAATAGAGACACCAGCCACCATAGTCACATGTTCAACGGGAGCCAGAGCGCCTGAGGCTAAACTAATCGTAAATTCTCTAAGATTATTATTTACGTCGGCACTAATGATGTCATCACTAATTGCCGCTGCTTTCTCCGTAAAAATTTCGGAAGATTCAACATCGATGATTCAAAGCCAATAAAATCTTTCTGGTCATCATCACCTCGTCCGTCTAGAAAACACCATCGTGCTGTTAATCGTGGTGTGCTAGTTGACTTAGCCAGGTCAGCTGGGGCAAATCCTGGCTATAGCCCTGTTTCTGTCGGGCTGTTTAACATCCGCTCGCTCACCAACAACGGTCTCCTGATCGTAATCGTAATCTTTTGCAGGAAAACAAATATGATTTTTTGTGCCTGACTGAAACCTGGCAGTGGCAAAATGATTACGTACAACTAAACGAGGCTGTACCACCCGGTTTGTTTACACGTGTCAATCACGCGTGTCAGGTCGAGGAGGCGGGGTTGCAATCCTTTACAATGACAAATGGAAAGTGTCCCCTGTCAGCATCCCTGCCTCCAATTCATTTGAATCTATAGTCCTGTAAATCAATGGGCCAGTCCCTACCATATTAGCCACTATCTATCGCCCACCCAAGTCTTGCAATAATATTTTTTAACTGATTTTAATTCCTTTTTAATATCCATTTGCCCCATGGCTCCCAGTGTCATTATTCTGGGTAATTTTAATATTCATATGGACAATAGTAACAACACTCTCACAAAGGACTTCTCCTCACCACTGGACAGCTTTGGACTACAACAGTACGTTGATTTTCCCACTCATAACAAAGGACACGTTTTAGACTGTTTCTCTGGTCTAACCCCTTTTAATTGCACTGCATCTGACTTGCCCATATCTGACCATAAGTTAATTTCTTTTAATGTCAACTTACCACTACCTAAAACGAATCCTCTCCATTCCATCTCATTTCGAAACATCAGGAACATTGACTTACCTGCCCTTTCTACTGGAATTAACCATCTCACCTCAGAAAAATCAGCCAACACTGGTGATCTGGTTTCACAGTATAATGATGGATTATACAATCTCCTCAACATTCATGCTCCTCTGAAAACCCGGACAGTGTCTTTTACTTATTCTGCCCCATGATACACATCTGCTCTACATCAGCTAAAAGCAAAAGGACGCCCCCAGGAACGTCTTTAAAAAAAAAAACTAGTTATACACAAGGACATCTATGACAACCACATGCTTCACTACAAGGACTCCCTTTCTGCAGAAAAAAACAAATAATACATTCATCTGATATCATCTGATGAAGGGAACACTAGGGCCCTGTTTTCCACAATTAATACAATGTCACGTCCCCAAATAATCTTCCACCCCATCTGTATTCAATCTCTCAATGTGATAATTTTATGTCATTTTTCAAAACCAAAATCGTCAATATCCATCAACAGCTACCCATCCCACATAACAGTGCACTGTATCCATCTACCTCTGCCCCTATCTCTCCTTTATTATCTCGTTTCCTACTCCCAACTGTCACTGAAATATCTGACCTTGTCCGGAAATCTAAGTCTTCCACTTGCCAGCTAGACCCTCTCCCTACTCGCCTAGTTAAAATTTGCCAACCTTTCCTTTCCTCTCTTATAACTAACATCATCCACTCCTCTCTTATTTCTGCTCATGTTCCCTCTGCTCTAAAACCTGCTACTATTACCCCTGTACTGAAGAAACCTGGTGCAAAACAACCTAAATCATTTGAGACCGATCTCCAACTTGCCATTTATCAAAAAAAAATTAGAAAAAACTGTTGCTATACAGATCCATAATCATCTCAGCAACAATAACCTCTATGAACAGTTTAATCTGTTTTAATGTTTAATGTTTTCGGCCAGAAACAGCCTTAATCAGGGTCACCAATGACCAGTGTTGGGTATAGTTACTTTGGAAAGTAGTTAATTAGGTTACAATGTTACCATCAATTAAAAGTAATCAGTTACGTTACAGTGTTATCTATTCATAAAAGTAACGCGTTAGAGTACTCATACGTTACCAAAAATTAAAAGCCGTTTGCAGCGCCTCATACATGCTGCAGCTTAATTGACAGACACGGCCCCCTTTAGATGCACCTAGAAGTCGTGACTCCTGGCAATGAATAACGTCAGTCATCCGACTAAATTAACACTGCGGGATAACAATAACTCATCAACAGGCTATTCCACATAGCGTTTTATTTATTTATTAACAGAAGCTTTTCATCAACGCAGAGTGTGCATTTTACCGTTATGTTCTTTTCCTTTTCGTTGACAAATTGAAAATAATGTGCGTACTTCCATACTGCAAACGCTGTCCTCTCTGCCATATTGCCGGGAGTTCAAAAAAAAAAAAACCCACACACACACACACACAGGGGGGAGCAGGGCACAGACGTATCACAGCCATTGACTTTATGATTACAGCGCTTCGGCTCCGCTGATACATCCGCAGGTGGCACAGTAGACCTAGGCATACTACTGTCGGACAAAAAACAGGCTGCAGTCGGAATTTTCCTTTCCTTAAAATAACGGATTACTTTTTAAAAAAAATAACGAAGTTACTGATTACTTAACGCACAAAACTAACGCGTTAAGTTACACATATCACGAAAAAGGTAATTAGAGTACTCTAACGCGTTACTTTATAACGCGTTACCCACAACACTGCCAATGACTTACTAATGGCTGAAGCAGTAGAAGAACACGGACACACGGCAGAAGAACACGGACCCACGGCAGAAGAACACGGACGCACGGCAGAAGAACACGGATGCACGGCAGAAGAACACGGACGCACGGCAGAAGAACACAGACACACGGCAGAAGAACACAGACACACGGCAGAAGAACACGGACCCACGGCAGAAGAACACGGACCCACGGCAGAAGAACACAGACACACGGCAGAAGAACACGGACCCACGGCAGAAGAACACGGACGCACGGCAGAAGAACACAGACACACGGCAGAAGAACACAGACACACGGCAGAAGAACACGGACGCACGGCAGAAGAACACAGACACACGGCAGAAGAACACGGACGCACGGCAGAAGAACACGGACACACTGCAGAAGAACACGGACGCACGGCAGAAGAACACGGACACACGGCAGAAGAACACGGACCCACGGCAGAAGAACACGGACCCACGGCAGAAGAACACGGACGCACGGCAGAAAAACACAGACACACGGCAGAAAAACACAGAGACACACGGCAGAAGAACACGGACCCACGGCAGAAGAACACGGACCCACGGCAGAAGAACACGGACGCACGGCAGAAGAACACGGACGCACGGCAGAAGAACACGGACGCACGGCAGAAGAACACGGACGCACGGCAGAAGAACACAGACGCACGGCAGAAAAACACAGACACACGGCAGAAGAACACGGGCACACTGCAGAGAACACGGACGCACGGCAGAAGAACACGGACCCACGGCAGAAGAACACGGACCCACGGCAGAAGAACACGGACACACGGCAGAAGAACACGGACCCACGGCAGAAGAACACGGACACACGGCAGAAGAACACGGACACACTGCAGAAGAACACGGACGCACGGCAGAAGAACACAGACACACGGCAGAAGAACACGGACGCACGGCAGAAGAACTCGGACCTACGGCAGAAGAACACAGACACACGGCAGAAGAACACGGACACACTGCAGAAGAACACAGACACACGGCAGAAGAACACGGACCTACGGCAGAAGAACTCGGACCTACGGCAGAAGAACACGGACACACGGCAGAAGAACACGGACCCACGGCAGAAGAACACGGACCTACGGCAGAAGAACACAGACACACGGCAGAAGAACACGGACGCACGGCAGAAAAACACAGACACACGGCAGAAGAATACGGGCGCACTGCAGAAGAACACGGACGCACGGCAGAAGAACACGGACCCACGGCAGAAGAACACGGACGCACGGCAGAAGAACACGGACGCACGGCAGAAGAACACGGACGCACGGCAGAAGAACACAGACACACGGCAGAAGAACACGGACGCACGGCAGAAGAACTCGGACCTACGGCAGAAGAACACAGACACACGGCAGAAGAACACGGACCCACGGCAGAAGAACACGGACACACGGCAGAAGAACACGGACACACTGCAGAAGAACACGGACGCACGGCAGAAGAACACAGACACACGGCAGAAGAACACGGACGCACGGCAGAAGAACTCGGACCTACGGCAGAAGAACACAGACACACGGCAGAAGAACACGGACACACTGCAGAAGAACACAGACACACGGCAGAAGAACACGGACCTACGGCAGAAGAACTCGGACCTACGGCAGAAGAACACGGACACACGGCAGAAGAACACGGACACACGGCAGAAGAACACGGACGCACGGCAGAAAAACACAGATACACGGCAGAAGAATACGGGCGCACTGCAGAAGAACACGGACGCACGGCAGAAGAACACGGACCCACGGCAGAAGAACACGGACCCACGGCAGAAGAACACGGACCCACGGCAGAAGAACACGGACCTACGGCAGAAGAACACAGACACACGGCAGAAGAACACGGACACACGGCAGAAGAACACAGACACACTGCAGAAGAACACAGACACACTGCAGAAGAACACAGACACACGGCAGAAGAACACAGACACACGGCAGAAGAACACGGACCCACGGCAGAAGAACACGGACACACGGCAGAAGAACACGGACACACTGCAGAAGAACACGGACACACGGCAGAAGAACACGGACACACGGCAGAAGAACACAGACACACGGCAGAAGAACACGGACCCACGGCAGAAGAACACAGACACACGGCAGAAGAACACAGACACACGGCAGAAGAACACGGACCCACGGCAGAAGAACACGGACGCACGGCAGAAGAACACAGACACACTGCAGAAGAACACAGACACACGGCAGAAGAACACGGACACACGGCAGAAGAACACGGACACACGGCAGAAGAACACGGACACACGGCAGAAGAACACAGACACACGGCAGAAGAACACAGACACACTGCAGAAGAACACAGACACACGGCAGAACAACACAGACACACTGCAGAAGAACACAGACGCACGGCAGAAGAACACAGACACACTGCAGAAGAACACAGACACACGGCAGAAGAACACAGACACACGGCAGAAGAACACAGACACACGGCAGAAGAACACAGACACACTGCAGAAGAACACGGACACACTGCAGAAGAACACAGACACACGGCAGAAGAACACGGACACACGGCAGAAGAACACGGACACACGGCAGAAGAACACAGACGCACGGCAGAAGAACACAGACACACGGCAGAAGAACACAGACACACTGCAGAAGAACACAGACGCACGGCAGAACAACACAGACACACTGCAGAAGAACACAGACACACGGCAGAAGAACACAGACACACGGCAGAAGAACACAGACACACTGCAGAAGAACACAGACGCACGGCAGAACAACACAGACACACTGCAGAAGAACACAGACGCACGGCAGAACAACACAGACACACTGCAGAAGAACACAGACACACGGCAGAAGAACACAGACACACGGCAGAAGAACACAGACACACGGCAGAAGAACACAGACACACGGCAGAAGAACACAGACACACGGCAGAAGAACACAGACACACGGCAGAAGAACACAGACACACTGCAGAAGAACACAGACACACGGCAGAAGAACACAGACACACGGCAGAAGAACACGGACACACTGCAGAAGAACACAGACACACGGCAGAAGAACACGGACACACGGCAGAAGAACACGGACACACGGCAGAAGAACACGGACACACGGCAGAAGAACACAGACACACGGCAGAAGAACACGGACACACGGCAGAAGAACACATGGCAATCACTGTTGCAGCTCATTAATGAACCACTGACAAACATTTCAGAACTGAATAACATGACATTTCAAACCCTAATCGAATACCCTAATATGACTTCAGCTAGTTGCCTGTTTACCATTATATAATACAATCATATTTATGAATTATGACTTCTTATGTGTTTTGTTCTGTGATGGTCTAGTTATATGATGTCATCTCTCTACATGTATGTTATGGCATTAGTTTTGGGCTTTATGGGGAAAGCATCTGGACTGGAGCATTAATCTCTATAAACATTTTATATATGTGGGTCTACATAATTAATCCCTCCAAATGACGTCAGTATGAAACAGATAAAGCCTGTAAAACTAACCACACTAATCATACAAACATGCATTCTATCCATCCATCACTCTATCACTCTACCAATCTCACTATCTATCCATCTATCTATCTATCTATCTATCTATCTATCTATCTATCTATCTATCTATCTATCTATCTATCTATCTAACAAACATCAAAAATACAAAAGTACTTTACAAAAAACAACCGACAACAACATCTATCTATCTATCTATCTATCTAACATCAAAAATACAAAAATACTTTGCAAAAAACAACCGACAACAACATCTATCTATCTATCTATCTACCTATCTATCTATCTATCTACCATCAAAAATACAAAAATACTTTACAAAAAACAACCGAAAACAACATCTATCTATCTATCTATAAATTAATCACAAAAAAATGTCTGTTCATTGTGAAGTGAACAAATATAGTATACTATTTAGAATATATTCATGTTCAACTAGATTAGTTGTTTGTCGTTTCTCATTTCCAACTGTTTGAAAAATGACACTTGCTGTGATATTTTGTGATCTAACTCAGTGACATTGATTGCCAAAACCCTTTGGTGGTTTTCTGCTGTATCTGTCAGATTATCTGCAGGAAACACACGGCCCAAACACAAGTCAAATGTGTGTGTGAACCAGAGTCTCCTTCATCTGATATTCTGTCTTGAAGACGAACATCAGCATGATGGTTCTGTAGAGATGCTGTGATTCTGATGTGTCTCCTTCAAACACTCACACACTCGGACAGCTCCTCAGTGGCCTGAAAGAAGAAGATGATAATGAAGATCCCTCACTCTCTGTGTATCAGACACGCTCATGCCCTAAACACACACCGCATGCAGAAGAGACACTTCTTTACTGTCAGGACGCCAACCATGTGTTTAATAAAAGATAAGAGAACCCAACCCAAATCTTTCCAAACACGCAGCACTATTGAAATCCAACACCTGAATAATTCAGTCTTTATGGCCCATTACGCTCAGTGTTTAGCATGACTAGCACGCATGCTACAGCACCGGGATCGGCGTGTACGAGTAACGAGTACGAGTAAACTCCAATGCATGGGAATTACAGATAGTTCTGCGAGCATTTCTGTATCACATCTTTTCTCACGTAAACCAAACACATTATGTCTTGTTTACACTCTGTGAGGTAAAATTTCCCTTTGGTCTGGACAGATTGGATGTTTAAGTAAAGGACCTGAAAGCATCACTGTTACCCCTGCTCAGAATGAAACTGATGTCATACAAGTGTCTAGAGAGAGAAACACTGGGTAAATACACATGATAGAGGTTAATACAGCACCATTACAGCACAGGAGAAAAAACAACTTCCTTTGAACAATATTTCATAAAAATCCTGAAAATGGAAGTAGTTTATTGTGAGGTTTAACACTTATTGTCAGGACTTTGATCAAATCATTACAAACACGAGCACTACTAGAGATGACTAACTTAAACACCATCTAGCAGTTTAAAGAGCACATATTCTGCCCTTTTACAGTCTCGATGTTGTTTTTGGTCTCTACTAGAACTGTAATGTTTATTATTTCCTCATATTCTCCATTGTTGCGGCTCCTCTCTTCCCAGTCTGTCAGTAACGCTCTGGTTTCCCGAAAGCATTGTTAGCCAACTACGGTGACAAGTTCCGTCGTTATCAGCAGTTCAACAAGTCAGTCTTTCCCGAAACCACCGGTGAACATTCGAAAACAGCATCGCAGAGTTGTGTGTTTGGAACAGAGTTTCTTGATTGCATGACATGTGGACTTAATAAATCCTGATTTACCCTGTTTAGGAAATGTCCCGCCCTTTTCCATAACCACCAGTTTAACACACTACTGACTAACTCAACCAGGCCCCGCCCCTTTATTCTGCGTATGAATTATTATAATGAGGAATATTGTGACGTGTTCGTTCTGGAAGAAACTCAAGATACAATGGAGGCATTTCAGGAGATCAGAAACACTGACTCTGATATAGAGAAGAACTGGAGCTGTTCATGATCACAGATGAATCACAGAGCAACAGATGAAAGAAAGCACAATATGTCCTCTTTAAGAAGCTATAACATGAGTGTTTGAGAGCGATGACTCCAGCAGTTTTAGTCTCATCGCCTTCACCCCTGAATCCCCTTGTGAATCGCTTGTCCTGCTGAAAACCTCTGCCTCATTACAACCAACGCTTCACTCCGGCCCGACCGCCGCGGATCCCCAGTGCCGACGCGGGAGCGAGAGCCACAACCGTATGATTTATACTGGCGGTTCTCCCCGCGCCGCTACGTTATTCCTGCATCCATCACGCGGAGGTGAAACCAGCGAAGAAGAAGCGCATCAGTCAAGCGGCCGTGAAACTCATTTCCCCGTCACTGTGTCTACAGAGTAATGTGCGTCGCCGATCCCAACCAATCACCTCAACGAGAGCTCCGCGAGAAATGACAGAACTACAGAGAAGAACTCCATCAAATCAACGTCATTATTAAATGAGAAAATAAAGCTGCTCCAGCAAGTGCACAATCAAGAAAAGGATTATGATTTACACTGATTATCGCACAATGCCTTCGTTCTCTCTCTGGCCGTGGTTCAGTCTGATCTGATCATAAATCCAGAGTCTCTTCCCGAACACTGCACGAGAGCTCATCTCACGTCTGTAAAGCAGAAGCTCACACTAAAAACCTTCATGAATGAGTAACCAGAATGGCAGAGAAGAAAACTGAGTGCTTTACAGAATTCTCTGAACTTCCACGTTTCCATCCTCCATCGTATTATCATCCGTGAAACGCTCTGGACCTCAAGCACAGACCTCATTCTGTGGCTCTGCAGCTCAAACTACTCGTATCCATCAATGACAAGAGTCTGAAGTCACTGCAAAAATCAAAACACGTCTCAATCAGCTTTACACTTCAAGCCCTTTTTGTTTGGCATCAAATGGCGCTGAAACCGAAGATGATTACATTTGCTGAAGCATATAAACTATTTTCAATAATCTCAAGCAGTGCGTCTCAAACCCTGTTCCTGAAGTCTCTTTATCTGACTAACTGGTTTGAGATCCTGGAGTCTCTGATTAGTTTGATCACAGAGACACTGATCAGACCCCTTCGATACGCTGATCCCAACACAGAAATACAGTTCAGACTGTTCAAAAGTTATTTACTAACCCTAACCAGTGCAAATCCTTCTAAACATTAGTGTTCTGGTCTCTCATGAACACACAGCAGAAGACCAGAACACACACACACACACACACACACACACCCTTCTTCAGTAGTGTATAGATGCTGGTCACCGGCTCAGAGTCTCTTAAAAGAAAAGCTTCTATAGACCTTAAAGGGTCACCATTAGGGTTGTGTGATTAATTGTAATCACAATAAAATTAAACAAAAAAGAAAGTACGATTTGTTCACCATTCCCTTTAGTGTATATTCTCAATGGGTTTAGTCAAATTACCTCTATTTCGCTACAGAACAGTTAGTTTTATAGAAGCTTTACAGTGATGAACATGAAAATAATGATTCGATGATGAAACAGAGTTAAATTACTGTATGTTGTAAAGCAGCCGTAAAAAGACAATAGTGTCATTGTTCAGCTGAAGTCAGTTCAGTGTTGATTCAGTTCAGTAACTGTGTAAAGTTCATCAATTATATAAATTCAATTAATCTATAAAGCAGCTCTGGTTTACGGTTCCAGCGTGGGAGAAAGCACAGGACTGGGTTAATCCAGGGCAGGATACAGGAGTTCGCACAGAAGCATTCGCACAGAAGACGCTTTTGCGGTTAAAACACGAGACGTGGTTTTTAACAGTTCTTCTTTTGCCTCGAGCGCTGTGTGGAACACTATGTCACGATGCTAAACCGTAACGGTTGAAGACGTCCGTCTGGCGTTTGGACATCCCGACCCAGGAGAACAACAATCAATAATAGTCATTTACAAACTGCACAACATACGAAGAGAGTTCAGAAAATTGTGATTATTGTCTAAATTCTATATTTTTGTGTCTGTACCGCACCGCCCATGTTCTCATCATGGAATGATTTG
>JAULUF010000093.1:252500-292500 GCA_031834385.1 Semotilus atromaculatus
TCCATTTTTGGCGTGCTATCAACACGCATAATCGCTTTTCAGCGTGTTTATCAACGCCATTGACTTAACGTTACATTACTATATATAAATATATGACCTACCACAACGACGTCCCTAAACCTACCCGTCACTTGGGTTATTAGCATTTATGACTCTTCCCCTACCATCCTAGGGAAAAAAATATCGCTCCCCAGATGTAGATATTTATTTAGCTTAGTTTTGCGCGGAAATTTAACGGCGTACACATACACGCGGCGTGGACATACACGCGGCGTACACATACACGCGGCGTGGACATACACGCAGCGTAGACATACACGCGGCGTGGACATACACGCGGATAGCTGAAAATGCGTATAGATAACACGCCACTTGATTTGAAAGTGGCGTGTATGTTTACGCAAAGTCATGATGTCATGTTGACAATGTATAGTTGAGGACACCGACGTATCTAAACCAAATTATTCACAATTGGGATTGTGATGGGATGACGACTGTGATTGTGATGGGATGACGACTGTGATTGTGATGGGATGACGACTGGGATTGTGATGGGATGACGACTGGGATTGTGATGGGATGACGACTGGGATTGTGATGGGATGACGACTGGGATTGTGATGGGATGACGACTGTGATTGTGATGGGATGGCGACTGTGATTGTGATGGGATGGCGACTGTGATTGTGATGGGATGACGACTGGGATTGTGATGGGATGACGACTGGGATTGTGATGGGATGACGACTGGGATTGTGATGGGATGACGACTGGGATTGTGATGGGATGACGACTGTGATTGTGATGGGATGGCGACTGGGATTGTGATGGGATGACGACTGTGATTGTGATGGGATGACGACTGGGATTGTGATGGGATGACGACTGGGATTGTGATGGGATGACGACTGGGATTGTGATGGGATGACGACTGGGATTGTGATGGGATGTGATGGGATGACGACTGGGATTGTGATGGGATGACGACTGGGATTGTGATGGGATGACGACTGGGATTGTGATGGGATGACGACTGGGATTGTGATGGGATGACGACTGGGATTGTGATGGGATGACGACTGGGATTGTGATGGGATGACGACTGGGATTGTGATGGGATAACGACTGGGATTGTGATGGGATGACGACTGGGATTGTGATGGGATGGCGACTGGGATTGTGATGGGATGGCGACTGGGATTGTGATGGCGACTGGGATTGTGATGGCGACTGGGATTGTGATGGGATGGCGACTGTGATTGTGATGGGATGACGACTGTGATTGTGATGGGATGACGACTGTGATTGTGATGGGATGACGACTGTGATTGTGATGGGATGACGACTGGGATTGTGATGGGATGGCGACTGGGATTGTGATGGGATGGCGACTGGGATTGTGATGGGATGGCGACTGTGATTGTGATGGGATGACGACTGTGATTGTGATGGGATATCCCAGATGTAGATATTCATTTAGCTTAGTTTCGCGTGGAAATTTAACGGCGTACACATACACGCGGCGTGGACATACACGCGGCGTGGACATACACGCGGATAGCTGAAAATGCGTATAGATAACACGCCACTTGATTTGAAAGTGGCGTGTATGTTTACGCAAAGTCATGATGTCATGTTGACAATGTATAGTTGAGGACACCGACGTATCTAAACCAAATTATTCACAATTGGGATTGTGATGGGATGACGACTGTGATTGTGATGGGATGACGACTGGGATTGTGATGGGATGACGACTGGGATTGTGATGGGATGACGACTGGGATTGTGATGGGATGACGACTGGGATTGTGATGGGATGACGACTGGGATTGTGATGGGATGACGACTGTGATTGTGATGGGATGGCGACTGTGATTGTGATGGGATGGCGACTGTGATTGTGATGGGATGACGACTGGGATTGTGATGGGATGACGACTGGGATTGTGATGGGATGACGACTGGGATTGTGATGGGATGACGACTGTGATTGTGATGGGATGGCGACTGGGATTGTGATGGGATGACGACTGTGATTGTGATGGGATGACGACTGGGATTGTGATGGGATGACGACTGGGATTGTGATGGGATGACGACTGGGATTGTGATGGGATGACGACTGGGATTGTGATGGGATGACGACTGTGATTGTGATGGGATGACGACTGGGATTGTGATGGGATGACGACTGTGATTGTGATGGGATGACGACTGGGATTGTGATGGGATGACGACTGGGATTGTGATGGGATGGCGACTGGGATTGTGATGGGATGGCGACTGGGATTGTGATGGCGACTGGGATTGTGATGGCGACTGGGATTGTGATGGGATGGCGACTGGGATTGTGATGGGATGACGACTGTGATTGTGATGGGATGACGACTGTGATTGTGATGGGATGACGACTGTGATTGTGATGGGATGACGACTGGGATTGTGATGGGATGGCGACTGGGATTGTGATGGGATGGCGACTGTGATTGTGATGGGATGACGACTGTGATTGTGATGGGATGATAACTGTGATTGTGATGGGATGGCGACTGGGATTGTGATGGCGACTGGGATTGTGATGGCGACTGGGATTGTGATGGCGACTGGGATTGTGATGGGATGGCGACTGGGATTGTGATGGGATGACGACTGTGATTGTGATGGGATGACGACTGTGATTGTGATGGGATGACGACTGTGATTGTGATGGGATGACGACTGGGATTGTGATGGGATGGCGACTGGGATTGTGATGGGATGGCGACTGGGATTGTGATGGGATGGCGACTGTGATTGTGATGGGATGACGACTGTGATTGTGATGGGATGATAACTGGGATTGTGATGGGATGACGACTGGGATTGTGATGGGATGGCGACTGGGATTGTGATGGGATGACGACTGGGATTGTGATGGGATGATGACTGGGATTGTGATGGGATGACGACTGGGATTGTGATGGGATGACGACTGGGATTGTGATGGGATGGCGACTGGGATTGTGATGGGATGGCGACTGGGATTGTGATGGGATGATGACTGGGATTGTGATGGGATGACGACTGGGATTGTGATGGGATGGCGACTGGGATTGTGATGGGATGACGACTGGGATTGTGATGGGATGATGACTGGGATTGTGATGGACTGGGATTGTGATGGGATGACGACTGGGATTGTGATGGGATGGCGACTGGGATTGTGATGGGATGACGACTGGGATTGTGATGGGATGACGACTGGGATTGTGATGGGATGACGACTGGGATTGTGATGGGATGGCGACTGGGATTGTGATGGGATGGCGACTGGGATTGTGATGGGATGGCGACTGGGATTGTGATGGGATGGCGACTGGGATTGTGATGGGATGGCGACTGGGATTGTGATGGGATGTCGACTGGGATTGTGATGGGATGGCGACTGGGATTGTGATGGGATGGCGACTGGGATTGTGATGGGATGGCGACTGGGATTGTGATGGGATGACGACTGGGATTGTGATGGGATGACGACTGGGATTGTGATGGGATGGCGACTGGGATTGTGATGGGATGGCGACTGGGATTGTGATGGGATGGCGACTGGGATTGTGATGGGATGGCGACTGGGATTGTGATGGGATGGCGACTGGGATTGTGATGGGATGGCGACTGGGATTGTGATGGGATGGCGACTGGGATTGTGATGGGATGGCGACTGGGATTGTGATGGGATGGCGACTGGGATTGTGATGGGATGGCGACTGGGATTGTGATGGGATGGCGACTGGGATTGTGATGGGATGGCGACTGGGATTGTGATGGGATGACGACTGGGATTGTGATGGGATGATGACTGGGATGTTCCCGGTGTGTGTGAGGAACGTGAGGCTCATGAATGGCTCTTGTTTGATTCCTCCGTCAGAGCATTGGCTCTAAAGCGCTTCTCTGTGAGGGGAATTTAGATGAAGGGCTTCACCACCAAAGAAAAGACTCTCAGAGTCTGAGTGGCGCCTCTGTCCTCTCGTGTCGAGTCGGGACAAACGTGACTCCGTAATCAATGGAAAAACAGACAAATGAGGCTTTGATCACAGAGAAATCGATCAGCATCAGTTCTGTTCTATCATCTCAAACCAAACAATCACAGAGAAACCAGCCCAACACGGAGAACATGCGACACACAGGCTTCGTTTGTTTGGTTTTAAATTTGACCCGCTTGAATAGGAAAACTTTACAAATATGCAAAAAAAATGCATCCTAATTTGCATATTAAATACAAACTCAGAGAGCAAGTAAATTGGGGACTTTTTAATTGAGATGAATGGCAGAAAGCTTCACAATCTCCATCCTGCTGCCAAAGTTAATTTGTTTAAATAAATAAAAATGTATAGTGTTTATAATGAGGAATATATTTTAATAGTACAAAGATCTCTTGCATGTCAAAAGATCAGGGCAGATTTGATCCCCCCCTCATGTCATGATCCCTTTAACAAGCCCACAGTGTAAGTTGTAATCACTGGCGTGTTTAACATGAGGTTATGAGGATGTTTCTGTCCACTTCGTGTGTCATGAGGCATCAGTCCGAACAGAAGCGCTTACACTGTCCAACAGCATGCAGACATTTCAGATTTGTTCCTAAAGGGTATTTACAAAAATCCAGAGCCTGTTTGTACTGAGTGCACATGGTCAACTTTGTTTTCACAGACTCTGTCCATCTGTGCAGATATTGTACAAACAGCACTCACAGCATCTATCACTGTGTGCAATTGATGTTATTTGTAGCTTTTTTACTTGGTGCATACAGAATATTTACACTAATCATAACACATCTAGCTGTTTTACATAGACACTGCCTTAAATTAAGCCATTGCCATTTAAAAAAAAATGTAAATGAATGCAAATGAATAAATGTTTTCGAGACGCAACAGCAGTCAGATTATAACCCTTATTATTATCATCTATAATGATAATAATAATATTATTACGGCTGTCATTTAATTCCCTTATTTGATCCAACCAGAGTGTGTTTGCTCAGTATTGGCCATTGACACTCTTGCTCAACGTCTCAATATTGGACTTGAGTTCTGCTGAGGTTTCATTGGCGATGCGAGCCAAGCTTTACATTTGCTTGAATTGATCACAACTCAACTGAATGAAGCCGACGGGGAGATTGTTGATAAAAAGCACAAAAGACCGTGAAGCATGTGAGCTCTTATGAGAGATGAGCTCTTGGCTCTGGGAAGCATTGCTCTCTCACACATGCAGGATAAAGCTGTGAATCCCACAATGCTTTAGGAATAATACGCACCCATTAGACAAGGGAGTTTGAAGCCGCTGTCAACATCATTAGCCGGTTCCTGCTGCCCTGCATATCAAACGACAATTAAACATCCAGTTAGCCAATCAAGGCATTGTTGTGATGTCATGGGATGTTGGCGAGTCCCGTGTGAGACATCAAGCGTTCACTCGTAATTAATGCAGATGACCCAGCGTTCCTCAGCGCGAGGACCAGGAATAATGATGAGCGGAGCGAGAAGGAGATTCAGAGAGAATGCTGTGAACGAGAGAGACCTGGAGAGAGATAAACATGAGCTAAATGTGACCTAACGTGAAGCTAAACATGAGCTAAACGTGAGCTAAATGTGACCTAACATGAAGCTAAACATGAGCTGAACGTGAGGTAAATGTGTCCTAACGTGAAGCTAAACATGAGCTAAACGTGAGGTATACATGAGCTAAACGTGAGCTAAGCGTGAGCTAAGATTGAGCTAAATGTGAGCTAAACCTGAGCTAATCCTGAGCTAAACGTGAGCTAAGCGTGAGCTAAACGTGAGCTAAACGTGAGCGAGCTAAAAGTGAGCGAGCTAAACGTGAGCTAAACCTGAGCTAATCCTGAGCTAAGTGTGAGCTAAACATGAGCTAATCCTGAGCTAAGTGTGAGCTAAGAGTGGGCTAAACCTAAGCTAATCGTGAGCTAATAATGAGCTAAACCTGAGCTAAACGTGAAATGGAAGCTTTAGCATAAGTTCTGCCAGGAAGACTCAATTGTTACGTCACTCATTATCTTCTCATCTATCCAATCGCGGTCTAACACTTGCTGTATAAAAGATCGGTACTTACACATGTCTGAGTTCGCAGATGCTGTCGCTTTCGTTCACCTCCAGCATCCCACCTCCAGGATGGTCCCTTCCCAAACCTCACAGGGGGTCGGCTGCGCCCCTGCCTTCATCGTCAGGCAGGAAATGCAGAGTCCGGAGTGTTCATCATCTAGTGCTCATCATCTAGTGTTCATCATCTAGTGTTCATCATCTAGTGTTCATCATCTAGTGGTCATCAGTGCTCATCATCTAGTGGTCATCAGTGCTCATCATCTAGTGTTCATCATCTAGTGCTCATCATCTAGTGCTCATCATCTAGTGCTCATCATCTAGTGGTCATCAGTGCTCATCATCTAGTGTTCATCATCTAGTGTTCATCATCTAGTGCTCATCATCTAGTGCTCATCATCTAGTGTTCATCATCTAGTGCTCATCATCTAGTGCTCATCATCTAGTGTTCATCATCTAGTGCTCATCATCTAGTGTTCATCATCTAGTGGTCATCAGTGTTCATCATCTAGTGCTCATCATCTAGTGTTCATCATCTAGTGGTCATCAGTGTTCATCATCTAGTGGTCATCAGTGTTCATCATCTAGTGGTCATCAGTGTTCATCATCTAGTGCTCATCATCTAGTGTTCATCATCTAGTGGTCATCAGTGTTCATCATCTAGTGGTCATCATCTAGTGTTCATCATCTAGTGGTCATCAGTGTTCATCATCTAGTGCTCATCATCTAGTGTTCATCATCTAGTGGTCATCAGTGTTCATCATCTAGTGGTCATCAGTGCTCATCATCTAGTGTTCATCATCTAGTGCTCATCATCTAGTGTTCATCATCTAGTGCTCATCATCTAGTGCTCATCATCTAGTGTTCATCATCTAGTGCTCATCATCTAGTGTTCATCATCTAGTGTTCATCATCTAGTGCTCATCATCTAGTGCTCATCATCTAGTGTTCATCATCTAGTGCTCATCATCTAGTGCTCATCATCTAGTGTTCATCATCTAGTGTTCATCATCTAGTGCTCATCATCTAGTGCTCATCTCTTCCGTTCAGCTGATCTCTTACCCATCAGCCCCTGCTCTCTCTGATGATGATTGGCTGTTGATTATGAGCACCATACGGGTTTATGTGGTTTTGATTGCACACATAAACCGCTGAAACTCGAGAAGGTTCTGCCGACCTTGTGGACGTGAAACTGCACAGCTGCGACTCGCTCTCATATGGCATCATAAAGTTCCTCCTGAAGTCCTGTCTGGGCATCTGCTGTTCAGATGAATAATAATCAGATGAGAATGTAATAAAACACATAAATATGTATCCGCAGGTGCAGGAACAGTGGATGTTGTGTGAGACGAACGTGAGGTTTATCTGAAGTGTGTTTAGCCATGCTTGATTGACAGTGGCCTAGATTCGCTCTTGTCTCAGATCTCCACACGCGAGTCTCACTCTCTCTCTCACACACACACACACACACACACACACACACACAGTCGCTCTAAAGTGTGTCAGCCTGTCCCGGGAACATTTGGCAAAGCGGACGAGCTTTTTCTGCCTCAAACGATTCTGCTATCTCTTCCCCGCTCTCTCTCTCACACACACACACACACACACACACACACACACACGAGCGCACGCGCGCACACACACACACACACACGCGCACACACACACACGCACACACACGCAGTTTATTTGCCAAACTCTGGAAATGTTTCTATCGCTGCAGGACGACCTAGAGGCGGCTCTCGACACACACACACACACACACACGAACTCACGAAATTATATCATATGATCATTTATTTAAATAAATTTAATTATTTAATATTGCTCCTTTAAATATCTTAAATACCACATATTCTTACTGGAACATACCAGAGTCAAAAAAAAAAAATCGAATCATTTATATTTAAAGGGTAACTAAACCCTAAACCAACTTTTTTTAGTTAATGATCTGTAAGAATGGGGCTTTATTAATGCTGTTCATTGATTCGAGTAACTTTTTTTACATTTGGGTATAAAGTGTTTTAATTCTACAATATATGGTGTAAAAACGTCTGAGTGCTGCCCTCTTCAGGGTGAACGGTGGCTACTGCAGTTGGATTTTCCTATTGGATGTTTGCGGTTGTTCGTGATGTAAGCGGTTGATGGTGACGTAAGCAAGTTTCAGCTCACCACGCGCTTGATACGTATGGAACGCGATCGGGGACAAAAGTCTGTTTACGGAACGCGTGAAATTTGACCGCGTCAACACGCGCTGTTTGTTCGCGTTAACGCGTCTAAAAGCACAGTAGCCAATGAAATTGCTGTATTTGAGACTATATTTGCATATGTGACACGATGGTACGTATGTCTCTCATTGGTATGTACGTATACAAACATCAGAAGTCATGTTTATTAATGAATGATGTCGTAATGGTACACGTATGCAAACATCAGACGTTATAATTGTTCATGAGGGATAATGCATTGGTACTAGAGTGCGGATCGGGCCGAATTTTTCTGTCCGAGCCCGGCCCGCGTCCGACAGAGCAGTAACCGAGCCCGACCCGAGCCCGACAGGCATAAAGATATTTATGTCCCAGCCCGACCCGAGACCGACAGTTAAAATCCCATTTTTTTCTCATACTAATGACACATGTACGTTTGTTTGTGTGGAAAGCCCGCTTTTTATTAAGCAAATGTAGGAAGGCATTCGGAAATGTCAACAGGACGAGCACATCAGCGCTTACGCAGAAACAAGCGCACTTAACACAGGCGCGCATGCACGTGTTTCGTTGTCACGGCTACATAAACAAATTTCCGCACACAGGAAGACAGATGTTATGGTAATATTTTACAGGTATTTTAATCACAAAAACGAACGTTTGCATCAAGTGAAAGCATCAGGCACATTTGCTACCTACATAAGCTGTTTTAAATAAAAAAATGTTCAATGCCTTATCGCGCTGATGTGACCGAGCCCGACCCGAACCCGAACATAATTTCTAAATATCTGTCCGAACCCGGCCCGGCCCGTCGAGTACCGGCGGGTCCCGTCGGGCTCGGGTCGGGTATCCATCCTCTAATTGGTACGTAGTGTGTGATGTCAGCCTTATGTCATGATTTGTCATGCCTTACGTTCTTTCTCAGTATGAAACGCGATCAGGTAGAAAAGTAAGCAGCTGAAACCATAACCATGGCTCTTAGAAATTGTTATGATGTGTGTAATGTAGAGAAATGTGTTTAGAGTTTTGCAAAAAGTTTGTTTTTCAAATGCAAACTCAGTGCAAAGCAATAATGTCCTTGTATTATTGCAGACTTGTTCTAAAGATTGGGTACATGAGTGAATGGTTTCACCGAGTGAGCCTCAGATTCCACTTTTAGCGTTATAGCAATTTGAAAAAACTGTAAAACAAACTGTGACAGAGGTCGCCTATGGAATGAACCAATAAAATCTTAAAATTGCATGGAACTGAGAAGCAATAAAAAAGACTGCAATTAAAAAAAAACAAGAGACAATTATTTTAATGCAAGCAATTTTTTTTTTTTCACACATCAGCTTTGGAATAAAAGAAAAGAAATCTGTAAATCTGTTTGTTAGTAATCTGTACTTAATTTGTGTTTTTAAAACATGAATTACATGAATTAAACATGAATTAAACTCCTGTCTTAATATAAACCAGTCTGGGAAATCGCCCCTAAATATTTAACTAAGTTATTCTTGCCACTATAACTTATGGATCCCTAAAGACAAGTTAATGGGTAAATAACATGTTCATAATAAAAATATAATGAATATCAAAACACATGTTAAATATAATGTAGTAATTTTATTGTAGCACTCATCAGCCTGGAGCAGCCAAGATGATGTTCCTGCAATACAGTTCTTAACTATTTCCTAAAGTGGTGTGAAAGGTCAAGCCTCCGTCTAAATACCACCAAAACAAAAGAAATGTTTATTGATTTTAGAATGATTCAATCACCAAATTCAACTTTTATCAACGGGAAGGCTATACAATCAGTTACAAATTATAAATATCTTGGAATTGTGATTGACCATAAGCTTAAATGGGATCTGTGGTCTGACCTCATCAGTACAAAGACACAACAAAGAATGTATTTTTTAAAGAAACTGTTATCTTTTAATGTTCACAACAAAATGTTGCAGATGTTCTATTGTTCTTTTATTGAAAGCGTTTTGGCTTTCTGCATCACCTGCTGGTTTGGTAATGCTACTGAGGCACAGAAGAAATCTGTAAGAAAAACAGTAACAACAGCCAGTAAACTATTAGGAATCAAGTTACCAAGTGTGGAATGCATTTACAGAGAAAGAGTAATGAACAAGGCAAAAACCATTGTGGGAGACAAGAGGCACACCCTTGCCTCTTCATTCGAACTGCTGCCTTCTGGGCGACGATATTGCCTCCCTCTGTTTACCAAAAACAGATCAAAATCTTCATTTGTGCCTCAAGCAATTAAGTTTTTAAACATGTAATTTAATAGGATACTCAGCTGGTCTGGTATGCCTAATTTAATCGGTAAAGTGCGGGGTATGGGGAAATATGTGTTAAGTGTATTAGTATGTGTATTGTATGTTTAAAGGTTCTCTTTTGGTATATGATGTATGTTGAAATGCCTACTTGATTGCCATGCAAACAAATTTTCCTTACGGGGACAATAAATGTACTTTACTTACTTTACTTATACAGACAGAACAGCAGAAACTATACAACCAATTAAACACCAAATTACAAAACATTATTAGGCTATGTGAAAGTGAATAAATGTGTGTGTGTTTAGTTATAAATGTGTGCTGTGTAAGTTAGCCTATAATAATTTTGGAAATTATAACTTAAAACAAAAACAAATAATAACCCATAAATATTATAATAATTGTATTATATGGATAATTAGCATTACTTAATATACATTGTATCATTACTTTACTCTAGCACAGTAGTCAGTAAAGCAATGCCACAATAAACTGAATGATTAATATGTAGGAAGGCTACATCTTAAGGTAAGTCTGTTTTTCTAAAATATTACACTTCAATACAGAATGTGCGCGTTAAGAAACACGTTCAAATTGGTCGTCTTAACATGGTAAAACTGTGCGTCTTTACACGCACTAAAGTAACGCGACGAAAACTGACGCCTTAACACGACCAGAATGAGCGTGTCTACACGTTCAAAAGAAACACGTAAAAAATTGCCGCGTTAACGCGAACAAACAGTGCGTGTTGACGCGGTCAAATTTCACGCGTTCCGTAAACAGACTATTGGCCCCGATCGCGTTCCATAGATACGAGCTACAACGGACGTGGCAGTATAAAAAACATCTTGTTTCGTCAAAACCACTGTAGCGAGTCAGGAGTTGGAATTGCGAGTATTGAAAACGATCAGGTTAGAGTATTTATTTCCTAAGTGGGCTCTGCCCACTTTTCCAGCATTTTTCAAATATTGCCAGTGGGTGGAGTCAGGCTCTGACCAGGGGTTTAGTTACCCTTTAAGTTTAGTATATATTTTAATCTACAATAAGACTCGTGTGCGACTGCGTCTATTCCCAAACACTTTATGATGAAACCGATTCATTAGCCGAGCTCGAGGATGATCCTCTTCGCGCATGCGCACGAGCCCAGAGCTCAGCGTGACATCACGTTCAGAAAACTCCACAGTTGCTCTCTTTTTAAAGTCATAGTAAAACTTCAGGTTTTTATCACTCTTGCGAAATTGGATTAATTTGCAGCCTAAATGGAGTTCCATGCCATGCGCAGAAGTGCTGTAATAAATTGGCGAAAATCTCATTTAAATTGCAATAATAATTGAAGTGTGGTCCCCACAATTCACTGCGAAATAATGATGTCTCTTTCAAGTTCCATTATGCAGTTTGATTTTTATAATCATCAAAGCTGTCGAGTTTCTTCATCCGTCTCTGGAAAAGCTCCTCTTATAGAGCGCACAGAAAATGAGATCAAATGTTTGCTTTTGAACGACATGAAAAAACGGCGCAAATAAAATAAAGAGGAAACCTATAATAAGAGGAAAAGCGTGTGGAACGTGTAGCATGAACTGTAAATAGAGATTTCTGAAGATGTTTCACTCTCCTTCATTAGCATAAGATGAAAGGCTTACAGTAGATCCTCATGGAAAACTGCCAGGAAAACATACTTTGCATTTTCTGTTCGATACGCCTGATAATGTTTCTATGTTTCACATCTACAGGATCAAAGGATTCCTATATGAAACTAATCAGATTACACGTTAAGGTTTAACCATATTGTACAGTACCGCGGTAAACACCCAAACCCCACAGTATTAGTTTTAGAAGAGCTGAGAAGAAGAAGGATCAGATTACAGGATAATACAGGAGCGATAAAGAACCCAGAGCACACACACACACACACACACACACACACTCATCTACCACACACACACACACACACTCATCTGATACACAGACACACTCATATGATACACACACGTGCACGCACACACAAAACACACTCTCTCTCTCTCTCTCTGATACACACACACACTCATCTGATATACACACGCACGCACACACGCACACACACACTCATCTGATACACACGCACGCACGCACACACACACACACAGACACTCATCTGACACACACACACACACACACACACAAACAAACAAACAAAACACTTATCTGAAACACACAAAACACACTCTCTCTCTCTCACACACACACACAATCTTTGACACAGGGTCTGCTTTCTGATGTGCAACTCAGAGAGCATGAAGCTGTGCAGGAGCCAATCAGAGAGGCTGAAGCTGTGCAGGAGCCAATCAGAGAGCCTGAAGCTGTGCAGGAGTCAATCAGAGAGCCTGAAGCTGTGCAGGAGCCAATCAGAGAGCCTGAAGCTGTGCAGGAGCCAATCAGAGAGCATGAAGTTGTGCAGGAGTCAATCAGAGAGCCTGAAGCTGTGCACGAGCCAATCAGAGAGCCTGAAGCTGTGCAGGAGCCAATCAGAGAGCCTGAAGCTGTGCCGGAGCCAATCACTGAGCCTGAAGCTGTGCAGGAGCCAATCAGAGAGCCTGAAGCTGTGCAGGAGCCAATCAGAGAGCCTGAAGCTGTGCAGGAGCCAATCAGAGAGCCTGAAGCTGTGCAGGAGCCAATCAGAGAGCCTGAAGCTGTGCCGGAGCCAATCAGAGAGCCTGAAGCTGTGCAGGAGCCAATCAGAGATGAATGAGAGGTTGACCTGATTTGTGCCACTGTGGAGTTTAAACTGTATCTATTAACATCATCTATTCTACAGAAATATGATTCATTCATTTATAAACAACATTATGAGAGAAATGAAGGACTTGAATCACTTCACTGCTTTACAAACTCCTTTATTTCTCTAAGTTACTCATGACCTCGTTTTCTCACAAAAAATAACTGGAAGGCTTTTTCAAACACGATCTTTCTTTTGCTTCACATCTATTACACAACAGAGCCATAAACTGAGTGTCAGACTGCTTCAACATCTCAGATGTGTTGATGGTTTTGTAATTATCGTTTGAAAATCTAAGATGAATCAACCTGATCGTCAGTCATCATCATCATCTCACTTAGTAAAATCAGCTGCAAACACTTAAACATAACCATAAATCAAGCGTAGCGTCAGTTCTGGCAGGTCCCGTTATTCAAGCTCTCATCAGTGACTCTCAGCTGATCCACGTCTACCTCATTACCCTCCTCCATCCCCAGCTCCTCTCGTTTCTCAGGAGCTCATTACCCTCCTCCATCCCCAGTTCCTCTCGTTTCTCAGGAGCTCATTACCCTCCTCCATCCCCAGCTCCTCTCGTTTCTCAGGAGCTCATTACCCTCCTCCATCCCCAGCTCCTCTCGTTTCTCAGGAGCTCATTACCCTCCTCCATCCCCAGCTCCTCTCGTTTCTCAGGAGCTCATTACCCTCCTCCATCCCCAGCTCCTCTTGTTTCTCAGGAGCTCATTACCCTCCTCCATCCCCAGCTCCTCTCGTTTCTCAGGAGCTCATTACCCTCCTCCATCCCCAGCTCCTCTTGTTTCTCAGGAGCTCATTACCCTCCTCCATCCCCAGCTCCTCTTGTTTCTCAGGAGCTCATTACCCTCCTCCATCCCCAGTTCCTTTCGTTTCTCAGGAGCTCATTACCCTCCTCCATCCCCAGCTCCTCTTGTTTCTCAGGAGCTCATTACCCTCCTCCATCCCCAGCTCCTCTCGTTTGTCAGGAGCTCATTACCCTCCTCCATCCTCAGCTCCTCTCGTTTCTCAGGAGCTCATTACTCTCCTCCATCCCCAGCTCCTCTCGTTTTTCAGGAGCTCATTACCCTCCTCCATCCCCAGCTCCTCTCGTTTCTCAGGAGCTCATTACCCTCCTCCATCCCCAGCTCCTCTCGTTTCTTAGGAGCTCATTACCCTCCTCCATCCTCAGCTCCTCTCGTTTCTCAGGAGCTCATTACCCTCCTCCATCCCCAGTTCCTCTCGTTTCTCAGGAGCTCATTACCCTCCTCCATCCCCAGCTCCTCTTGTTTCTCAGGAGCTCATTACCCTCCTCCATCCCCAGCTCCTCTCGTTTCTTAGGAGCTCATTACCCTCCTCCATCCCCAGCTCCTCTCGTTTCTTAGGAGCTCATTACCCTCCTCCATCCCCAGTTCCTCTCGTTTCTCAGGAGCTCATTACCCTCCTCCATCCCCAGCTCCTCTTGTTTCTCAGGAGCTCATTACCCTCCTCCATCCCCAGCTCCTCTCGTTTCTTAGGAGCTCATTACCCTCCTCCATCCCCAGCTCCTCTCGTTTCTCAGGAGCTCATTACCCTCCTCCATCCCCAGCTCCTCTCGTTTCTCAGGAGCTCATTACCCTCCTCCATCCCCAGTTCCTCTCGTTTCTCAGGAGCTCATTACCCTCCTCCATCCCCAGCTCCTCCTCTCTTCAGTCAGTATTTGACATTCTGATTCCCCTAGAATCAGAATAAATTCTCGAATTATGTTGTACTTTAAAATCTTGAATGAATGGTATCTGCAATACATTCATGTTGGTTCTGTTCTGTTAACCCTATGGGGGGTTATTGCTGCTAGGCTTCATGGATGCGCAGGGAGTTCTCGGCCAGAACGGAACCATACCGCCAATCCAAACTGTATGCTAATTGTTAATCGTATTTGACGATATTGGTCCTGAGGGAAACATATCCATAACTCTACAAAACCAGTATTTACACACTCACTTTCTCTGTCTCACACACAGACACACTCTCTCTCTCCGGTGTGGTCGGGATCATCTGACCCTGACACACACACACACTCTCTTCGGTGTGGTCGGGATCATCTGATCCTCACAGATGGCATTATGACACGCTTATATAAAATCATCTGTTCAACTGGACTCATCTGCATATTTAGTGTCACATTATACGCTGTATTAGTGCCGAGTGTTTGATTCGCATTCAACAGGACAACAAACTCTCACAAACACACAAACACACACACACACAAACGTGTTTAATCTCAGCGTTCAAGGACTCGAATGCTCTGAACGTCAAACTCTTCTAACTTACACTCGTCTGAGCTTCTTCACAATCTCTAATAGTTCTACAGATTTGTCGCCGAGCCTCTGTGTGTGTGTGTGTGTGTGTGTGTGTGTGTGTGTGTGTGTGTGTGGTGTGTGTGTGTGTGTGTGTGTGTGTGTGTGTGTGTGCGCGTGTGTGTGTTTGATCACAGAAGGGCTGGTCAGGAGAAACACACCAGTCTGATTAATAAACACACTTCTTGATGGAAAATACTGCTGACAAATAATCATCACTATCATGCTTATGATTCACTGATGATGAAATAATCATCTTTCTCTCCATCATCATCATCATCATCATCATCATCAGCATCTCTTCCACATTAACCAGGTTATAGTCTGTTTAACTCCTGCTTTAACTGTGGGTTATGAATCTGTTAATCTGTACAGTCACAGAAACATTAACAATCTGTTTGTGGAAATTATCAAATTGTCAAACGGTGACAATAAAAAAGGCAATAATAAGACAAGAACAAAAACATTTCTAAAACTAAAATGAATTAAAACTGATAAAATTAATCAAAATGAAAAAATAAAATATTCTGGGAACGAACGTGTCAATATTCCTCACGCGCACACGCACGCACACACACACACACACACACACACACACACACACACACACACGCACACACGCACATACTCACGCACCCACACACAAGCACACATGCACACACTCACACACACGCACGCACACGCACACACACACACACACACACACTCACACACAGACACACTCTCTCCGGTGTGGTCGGGATCATCTGACCCTGACACACACACACACTCTCTTCGGTGTGGTCGGGATACACATACACACAGATACACATACACACACACAGACACGCACAGACATGCACGCACACACACACACACACACACAGACACACACACACACACACACACACACAGACAGACACACACACACTCACGCACATAGACACACACACACACACACACACACATAGACACACACAAACGCACGCACGCACGCACACACACAAAGACACACACAAGCACATAAACACACACACACACACACACACACAGACACACACACGCATGCACACACACACACACACACTGCTGGTTTGATCTCGGTGAGTCAGCATCATTAGTGTTCTGGAACACGTGAGGAATGAAGATCGGATGATAAAGAGTAACTGTGACTCTGAGTCTCTCGCTGGACGTGTTCGATCAGCGCGGCCTTTGATTGATCAACATCAAAACTTTTATTTTCTAGATGATTTGCAGAATTCATATGTTTGGAATATCACATTTCAGAATATTTCATGATGTGTGTTTGGAGATGAAGGCAGACTTTGAAATCTTCAGAGCGACAGCCATAAAGAGTTTCACACAATCATATCAGCCAGTGTTATAATAAACTCAACACAGGCTCTCTGAGACACGGCTGTTGCCAAGGAGACACACGCCTGTTGCCAAGGAGACACAGTATTGCTGAATCTCACATGTAGAATCAGGTTCATGATTCATGATTTAAAGGGGCGGTTGATTATGATTTCACTTCTCTAACTTTAGTTAGTGTGTAATGTTGCTGTTTGACCATTCTTGAGTCTCTCCATCATTGTCCGACTCCGGTTTGAACATAAAAGGCTAAAGGTTTTTTAAATGTTTAGTGTGTGAGGTAATCAGAACTGCTAACACACACACACACACACACACAAGCTCTGTGCTGGGAGCAGCGGCTCATTTGCATTTAAAGGGACACACACAAAAATGACGTGTTTTTGCTCACCTTCAAAAAGGGACAATTTTAACATGTTATATAAAAATATCTGTGGGGTATTTTGACCTAAAACGTCTCACACACACACTCTGGGGACATCAGAGACTTATTTCACATCTTGTGAAAAGGGCATTATAGGACTCAGCCTAATAACTGTGAATGTACAGTATGCTCCACACAGCTAACGCCTGTCCTGAGGTGACGCATGTATCCTGTCCCGAGGAGAAAACTACGACTCAGATCATGAACACCTTCATTAAATAATAATATTACAGTAAACGAGCTGAAGATCCCGGCGTATGAATCCTGACGAAGCTCGATCGGTGTCTCCCGCTGCTCCCATGAGCCGTGACAATTAAAACATCAAACAGCGTGTTTATTATTAGGGATTTCTGCATGCAGTAATAAAGGCAAAACAAAGCTTATGTATAATTACAGGATTAGCAGGAAAGCGCTGTTTTATCCGGCGCTGGTAATTGGATGTGAGTTTACGCTGACATGAAGTACCTGGACATTCAAAGCGCTCATTATTTATAATCTCGTTGCGCTCAAAAGAGTGATTATGGCGGGTGAAATCAGAAGCTGTGTGTTGAGGCTCGATTATTCTCCACAGCGACAGTCCAACAGGAGAACAGCTTCATCGGCCTTACTTCTGAAGATCAACACTCAGAAGTGCTGGAAATCACAGGCCACGCAGATGCTAATAATGCTAATAACAATAATAACATAATGCCAATAACACTAATAACAATAATAACGCTAATAATGCTAATAACACATCACTGTGGGAATATAACGTACAACGTTTTTACACTGAAACCTGCATAAAGTCTGCACGTTACACGTTACACACTGAACACACACCGAACACACATAACACACCGAACACACACTGAACACACGTTACACACCGAACACACAACGAACACACATAACACACCGAACACACACAGAACACACACCGAACACACACTGAACACACACGTTACACACCGAACACACGTTACACACCGAACACACACCGAACACACGTTACACACCGAACACACACCGAACACACGTTACACACCGAACACACACTGAACACACGTTACACACCGAACACACACTGAACACACGTTACACACCGAACACACACTGAACACACGTTACACACCGAACACACGTTACACACCGAACACACACCGAACACACGTTACACACCGAACACACACTGAACACACGTTACACACCGAACACACACTGAACACACGTTACACACCGAACACACACTGAACACACGTTACACACCGAACACACGTTACACACCGAACACACACGTTACACACGTTACACACACTGAACACACGTTACACACCGAACACACGTTACACACCGAACACACGTTACACACCAAACACACACTGAACACACGTTACACACCGAACACACACGTTACACACCGAACACACGTTACACACCGAACACACGTTACACACCAAACACACACTGAACACACGTTACACACCGAACACACACGTTACACACCGAACACACGTTACACACCGAACACACACGTTACACATCGAACACACGTTACACACCGAACACACGTTACACACCGAACACACACTGAACACACTGGTTACACACCAAACACACACTGAACACACGTTACACACCAAACACACACTGAACACACGTTACACATCGAACACACGTTACACACCGAACACACGTTACACACCGAACACACACTGAACACACGTTACACACCGAACACACACTGAACACACGTTACACACCGAACACACGTTACACACCGAACACACACGTTACACACCGAACACACACTGAACACACTGGTTACACACCAAACACACACTGAACACACGTTACACACCGAACACACACTGAACACACGTTACACATCGAACACACGTTACACACCGAACACACGTTACACACCGAACACACACTGAACACACGTTACACACCGAACACACACTGAACACACGTTACACACCGAACACACGTTACACACCGAACACACACGTTACACACCGAACACACACTGAACACACACTGAACACACGTTACACACCGAACACACGTTACACACCGAACACACACTGAACACACGTTACACACCGAACACACGTTACACACCGAACACACGTTACACACCAAACACACACTGAACACACGTTACACACCGAACACACACGTTACACACCGAACACACGTTACACACCGAACACACACGTTACACATCGAACACACGTTACACACCGAACACACGTTACACACCGAACACACACTGAACACACTGGTTACACACCAAACACACACTGAACACACGTTACACACCAAACACACACTGAACACACGTTACACACCGAACACACGTTACACACCAAACACACACTGAACACACGTTACACACCGAACACACACGTTACACACCGAACACACGTTACACACCGAACACACACGTTACACATCGAACACACACTGAACACACGTTACACACCGAACACACACGTTACACACCGAACACACGTTACACACCGAACACACACGTTACACATCGAACACACGTTACACACCGAACACACGTTACACACCAAACACACACTGAACACACGTTACACACCGAACACAAACGTTACACACCGAACACACGTTACACACCGAACACACGTTACACACCAAACACACACTGAACACACGTTACACACCGAACACACACGTTACACACCGAACACACGTTACACACCGAACACACACGTTACACATCGAACACACGTTACACTCCGAACACACGTTACACACCGAACACACACTGAACACACTGGTTACACACCAAACACACACTGAACACACGTTACACACCAAACACACACTGAACACACGTTACACACCGAACACACACTGAACACACGTTACACATCGAACACACGTTACACACCGAACACACGTTACACACCGAACACACACTGAACACACGTTACACACCGAACACACACTGAACACACGTTACACACCGAACACACGTTACACACCGAACACACACGTTACACACCGAACACACACTGAAAACACACTGAACACACGTTACACACCGAACACACGTTACACACCGAACACACGTTACACACCGAACACACGTTACACACCAAACACACGTTACACACCGAACACACGTTACACACCGAACACACACTGAACACACGTTACACACTGAACACACGTTACACACCGAACACACACGTTACACACCGAACACACGTTACACACCGAACACACACGTTACACATCGAACACACGTTACACACCGAACACACGTTACACACCGAACACACACTGAACACACTGGTTACACACCAAACACACACTGAACACACGTTACACACCAAACACACACTGAACACACGTTACACACCAAACACACACTGAACACACGTTACACACCAAACACACACTGAACACACGTTACACACCGAACACACACGTTACACACCGAACACACGTTACACACCGAACACACACGTTACACATCGAACACACGTTACACACCGAACACACGTTACACACCGAACACACACTGAACACACTGGTTACACACCAAACACACACTGAACACACGTTACACACCAAACACACACTGAACACACGTTACACACCAAACACACACTGAACACACGTTACACACCGAACACACACGTTACACACCGAACACACGTTACACACCGAACACACACGTTACACATCGAACACACGTTACACACCAAACACACGTTACACACCGAACACACACTGAACACACTGGTTACACACCAAACACACACCGAACACACGTTAAACACCAAACACACACTGAACACACGTTACACACCGAACACACACGTTACACACCGAACACACGTTACACACCGAACACACACGTTACACATCGAACACACGTTACACATCGAACACACGTTACACACCGAACACACACGTTACACACCGAACACACACGTTACACACCGAACACACGTTACACACCGAACACACACTGAACACACTGGTTACACACCGAACACACACGTTACACACCGAACACACACGTTACACACCGAACACACGTTACACACCGAACACACACGTTACACACCAAACACACGTTACACACCGAACACACACTGAACACACTGGTTACACACGAACACACACGTTACACACCGAACACACGTTACACACCGAACACAGACTGAACACACTGGTTACACACCGAACACACGTTACACACCGAACACACGTTACACACCGAACACACACTGAACACACTGGTTACACACCAGTGTGGCGAGCAGGGCGATCGAGGCCGAGGGACGTGAGAGAACGGCGTGAGTGAGGCCGGTCTCGATCTCTCACGGAGGAGCGGAAGCATAAAAGGAGGAGCGACGACGGTGAAGATCGAGAGACGACAGGCCTGAATTTTATTTGATGTTTTGTTTTATTATGTGTGGCGGCAGTCGACCGTGAGGGACTTTGTATTTGTTTTATTTTGTCATTAAAATGTGTGAATGTTCGCCGGTTTCCGCCTCCTTCTTCCCATAACAACGAGCCCCGTTGGTGGCTAAACAAATGGGTGGGTCTTAGCCATAGACTGTCTTAGCGAGAACCCTCTGCATACGTCATCTCCTTCATCGCTCTGATTGGTTTTAGGTCTATCCAATTGCGCCAAGAGGCATTTGAGGGACGTCCGTGGGTGACGCCCCTTTGGAAATGATTTGTCTATGGAGCTTTGCCAGACCCTAACTCAGTTTAAACTGAGAGTGGTCTGGTTTTAACCAGGCTACTAACCCGTAAGACTTTCGTTCATCTTCGAAAGAAGGACGATATTTTTATGAAAACTGAGAAACTTCCATTGAAAATCTTAAACGTTCATAAACAGATGGTAAAATACATATAAAAATGAATAAAGCGGTTTAATCCTAGTCTTCGGAGAGATTCTGTTGCTTTATATGATCAACAGATTTAAATGAGGCTTTTATTCACATATAAATATGGATCAGTGAATAGAGTATCAAATACAGTAAACAGAAATCTTCATGAGTGTTTGGAAGATAAACGAAAGTCTGACAGAATGATGACAGAATATACATTTTTGGGTGAATAAACCCTTTAATACTCCAACCAACTGGGATTACCTACATCTGACTGATATCTTAACAACACTGCAGACAGAATAATAATAATGATAATAAACCCATGATAAACCAGAAGAACACGTGAGATTAACATCATTAAACTGGTCCTTCCCATGATGCTCAGCACGACACTAAAACACAGGGACTTCTGGGAATCTTCTGAATAGGGTTGCCAACCGTTCTACAGAATCATCCCGTATTTGACACATAAAAGTCTTGTTCCGTACTGAACTGATACGGAACGCACTTTGTTACGTATTTTTGAGAATCAATTCATTGCAAATCCATGACAGACATGCTTCTAATATATGTCAGACAGACTATGAACGAAAACATTTATGCTATGATAAGAAAAAAAACAACAGTGCGGTAGATACTAATTTCTCCCATAGACAGATTTCTCCCCCTGTTTTGTCTAGCCGCGTAGCGTTTTTAACATCTTGGCACATCATCAGAGAATGGCCTTTTAATTGGTCGTTAGTCATTGTGAGTCACGTATCGTAGCAACGATGACGACAAATCAGTGCGACTGACAATAAGTTTGCACAAGGCTACAGAAAACTGTTGTTTATTTTTCTTCAAATGCAGTCAATAAGCCGATGAGTTTTGAATGTAATATGTTGTATTTGTTTAAGTTAAAAAAAACGTATTATAAACTAAACAAATCCATGGTTCATTGTTTGCAAAATGATCATGATAGCCTTTATATGTGGTTCAGTCTTGTATATTGATTAGGCCTACTTTGCTATTCTGTAAATATATAGGCGTAATAAGTTGTAATATAATATGCTATAATGTATGATAGCATACAATATCCACCAGAAGTCATCATTTCAGGGGTTACTTTTCAAATAATATAAGGTTGATGTCGATATCTGAACTGAAATTCAGTGATAACTCGATAACTCTAAAAAGATTTTAGCAGAATTACATTACATTCATATTTTACAGGTTTTGTGAATAGTTTTTATTTATTTTTCTATTTTCTATTTTTATTTTAAGTTTAGTTTTTTGCAATCTTTTTGTTTTTTGTCATTTTTGTGTTTATTTATTTTAGTACATTAAGTTGCACTAAATAAAAACGTGAAATGTTTCCTTGGCTTATAAAATAAGTACAAATTTTTGGCAGCGTCTCTCCCGGATAAACGAACATGTGCAGCGGCGGATTAGCTGAGGTGACGTGACGCTAACGCTAGCAGACAAACGGCTAGCAGTGACATCAGCGGCAATCCACCTGTCACTCAAGTGGCCACGCCCTTAATTATGCTGAACTTTAAGGATTAATATCATTTAAATAGAGTTATTAAAACATTCACCCCCTCACAGTCGTCATGAAGGGCAACATTAGCTATATAGACCAAAACCCCTTTTTGCACCAGACTGTAAACATGTATTTTCTGCTGTAAAGTTGGGAATATTAACATGAGGTTTTCTGGGATTGAGTCTCTTCTGCAGCCGGCCTCTAGTGGCCAGTGGAGGAACTGCAGTTTAATCTCTTCAGTGTTGGGTTGGTTGCCGCTTGGAAACAGAAGAGAAAAGTGTATCCAGGCAGAAGTGTGTTCAGTGAACGTAACTAGGACTAACGCTGATGGTAGTTAAAGGAGAAACGATGCAATTTGATCTTTTTTTTCTCGTTTTGACAACTACAGAAGGGGGAAGTTGCTTCTCAATGAATAATTTAAGTTCCAGCTTCCAGAGTGTGTGAAAAGCAGCAGATTTCTCCTCATATACAAACTAGAGCAAGTGTCCACTGCTTTCACAACACAGAACACAACCAAACACAGACAGAGCCTCGAAACACTTCTGAGTTATTGACTGCGGTTCGTTCTCCAAACGGGGATTACTGCAGCTCTTTGTTGATGATTTGACATGGTCCAGGATTGTTAGGTTCTTCAAATCTCATCCCGGAGCAACAGATCCGTCAGATCAAACCCTTATTTCACATAAACAGGGTTAGATTGCATCTTTTTAAGCGGATGTGATTCTTAACATCTGTACCAGTCGCTGCTACTTTCTTACATGAGACCCCTAACGAACCCGGGACAAAAATCATTTAAAATAATAATAATGATTTAAAAATAAATGTGCATATAATATTAGAATGTTGTGTAGTCTATCATAACATAAACAGACAATTTTACTCACCGAGAGATTTATTCGTGAGGGAATTTTTAAGATTGTATCAGCGATTTCAGGCCCAAAAATAAATTATCACATTCATCTAATCTTTCCTAACGATCCGCTAGCTGCCCGCCCCATAAGCATGCCGTCCAAAAACCGCGTCTCTGTAGGCAGCCTAGGCTCTGAGATCTGCACACAAAAACAAATGGGTACACCACCACTCTAAACCAAAATAAACAGTGTTTCAACCAATTACAGACAGGGGCGGGTGTTGTGAGGTTTAGAGCTCGTTCACGGCTGGACGCGAAGTCGGAGCAACACCCGCCCCTGTCGGTCATTAGGAAAGATTAGATGAATGTGATCATTTATTTTTGGGCCTGAAATCACTGATACAACCTTTAATATAATATTAAATGAATTGCTCATAACAACATTGAAATAAAAATGTAAAGCCTGTACACATACTAGAAATCATGAAATAATGAGGGAAGAGAAGAGAAGAGAAGAGAAGAGAAGAGAAGAGAAGAGAAGAGAAGAGAAGAGAAGAGAGGGAAGAGAAGAGAGGGAAGAGTGAAGGGCAGACGGGGCCGTGACACACCTCAGCAGTTTCATCTGAAACCTCACGCATTTCAAAGGCAACACATTGCTTTAGTCTGCGTCGTGTTTTTGTCCTGAGGCGAAACGTTAAACATGAAGCCTTCGGGACGTCTGATTCGCTCTAAGGATCTGACATCATTACAGGACACGATACATTCACGGCAAACTAAAACCAAACGTCTACAACCGTCAACAGAACAGCTGAGATTAAACTCCATTTCAGTCCCTGAATATGAGCTGAAGGAGAAATCTATGAAAAGGCAAAGTTGAATATAGATAGATAGATAGATAGATAGATAGATAGATAGATAGATAGATAGATAGATAGATAGATAGATTGTGTCCTTCACGAGGCTTTCGAGCTCAATCAGAGCAGCTGTGAAACTATTTATTCTCTTTCTTTCTCTCATGTGAGACGCTTCATACAGTCTCTCTCTCTCTCTCTCTTTCTCTCTCTCTCTCCCTCTCTCTCTTTTTCTCTCTCTCTCTCTCTCCCTCTCTCTCTTTTTTCTCTCTCTCTCTCTCCCTCTCTCTCTCCTTCTCTCTCTTTTTTCTCTCTCTCTCTCTCCCTCTCTCTTTCTTTCTCTCTCTCTCCCTCTCTCTCTCTCTCTCCTTCTCTCTCTTTTTTTTCTCTCTCTCTCTCCCTCTCTCTTTCTTTCTCTCTCTCTCCCTCTCTCTCTCTTTGAATACTGGCACCCTTCCCATTTCATTATTAGTTCTTTCAATCAAGAGTGCCGTGACAAATCGTTGCATGGAGAATCACAACCCTGAGGAACACAGACTGTTTGACGGGCGCTTTAGGAGGAGAAATCCTTGACTAATGGCGTCTCCTACTCGCCTGCTGTAATAAGAGTGTGTCTTTCTCTCCTGAATGGGCCGGTTAAACGGCTCCGGTGGATTTATATCCCCACGCTTGCGCTGGAGAGTCACTGCCAAACAGCTTTACCTGCAAACCCTTCCCAGAATCCCTCTGACAGGAGACACCTGGGAGATCTGAGAACCAACAGACAGTGAGAATCGCATCCGTCTCAGAACCGGCTGAGCGAGGAGTGATCCTCCATGATGGTCTGGTCCGGTCAGTGCCAGTCTGGGATGGTTAGTGCGGGTCAGTGCCAGTCTGGGATGGTTAGTGGGGGTTAGTGCCAGTCTGGGATGGTTAGTGCAAGTTAGTGCCAGTCTGGGATGGTTAGTGGGGGTTAGTGCCAGTCTGGGATGGTTAGTGCAAGTTAGTGCCAGTCTGGGATGGTTAGTGGGGGTTAGTGCCAGTCTGGGATGGTTAGTGCAAGTTAGTGCCAGTCTGGGATGGTTAGTGGGGGTTAGTGCCAGTCTGGGATGGTTATTGCGGGTTAGTCGCAGTCTGGGATGGTTAGTGGGGGTTAGTGCCAGTCTGGGATGGTTAGTGCGGGTTAGTGCCAGTCTGGGATGGTTAGTGCGGGTTAGTGCCAGTCTGGGATGGTTAGTGTGGGTTAGTGCGGGTTAGTGCCAGTCTGGGATGGTTAGTGTGGGTTAGTGCGGGTTAGTGCCAGTCTGGGATGGTTAGTGTGGGTTAGTGCGGGTTAGTGCCAGTCTGGGATGGTTAGTGGGGGTTAGTGCCAGTCTGGGATGGTTAGTGGGAGTTAGTGCCAGTCTGGGATGGTTAGTGGGGGTTAGTGCCAGTCTGGGATGGTTATTGCGGGTTAGTCGCAGTCTGGGATGGTTAGTGGGGGTTAGTGCCAGTCTGGGATGGTTAGTGCCAGTTAGTGCCTGTCTGGGATGGTTAGTGGGGGTTAGTGCCAGTCTGGGATGGTTATTGCGGGTTAGTCGCAGTCTGGGATGGTTAGTGGGGGTTAGTGCCAGTCTGGGATGGCTAGTGCGGGTTAGTGCCAGTCTGGGATGGTTAGTGCGGGTTAGTGCCAGTCTGGGATGGTTAGTGTGGGTTAGTGCGGGTTAGTGCCAGTCTGGGATGGTTAGTGTGGGTTAGTGCGGGTTAGTGCCAGTCTGGGATGGTTAGTGCGGGTTAGTGCCAGTCTGGGATGGTTAGTGTGGGTTAGTGCGGGTTAGTGCCAGTCTGGCATGGTTAGTGCGGGTTAGTGCCAGTCTGGGATGGTTAGTGCCAGTCTGGGATGGTTAGTGCGGGTTAGTGCCAGTCTGGGATGGTTAGTGCCAGTCTGGCATGGTTAGTGCGGGTTAGTGCCAGTCTGGGATGGTTAGTGCCAGTCTGGGATGGTTAGTGTGGGTTAGTGCCAGTCTGGGAAGGTTATTGCGGGTTAGTCGCAGTCTGGGATGGTTAGTGGGGGTTAGTGCCAGTCAGGGATGGTTAGTGGGGGTTAGTGCCAGTCTGGGATGGTTAGTGGGGGGTTAGTGCCAGTCTGGGATGGTTATTGCGGGTTAGTCGCAGTCTGGGATGGTTAGTGGGGGTTAGTGCCAGTCTGGGATGGTTAGTGCGGGTTAGTGCCAGTCTGGGATGGTTAGTGCGGGTTAGTGCCAGTCTGGGATGGTTAGTGCCAGTCTGGGATGGTTAGTGCGGGTTAGTGCCAGTCTGGGATGGTTAGTGCCAGTCTGGCATGGTTAGTGCGGGTTAGTGCCAGTCTGGGATGGTTAGTGGGGGTTAGTGCCAGTCTGGGATGGTTAGTGCCAGTTAGTGCCTGTCTGGGATGGTTAGTGGGGGGTTAGTGCCAGTCTGGGATGGTTAGTGGGGGTTAGTGCCAGTCTGGGATGGTTAGTGGGGGTTAGTGCCAGTCTGGGATGGTTATTGCGGGTTAGTCGCAGTCTGGGATGGTTATTGGGGGGTTAGTGCCAGTCTGGGATGGTTATTGCGGGTTAGTCGCAGTCTGGGATGGTTAGTGGGGGTTAGTGCCAGTCTGGGATGGTTAGTGCGGGTTAGTGCCAGTCTGGGATGGTTAGTGCGGGTTAGTGCCAGTCTGGGATGGTTAGTGCCAGTCTGGGATGGTTAGTGCGGGTTAGTGCCAGTCTGGGATGGTTAGTGCCAGTCTGGCATGGTTAGTGCGGGTTAGTGCCAGTCTGGGATGGTTAGTGCGGGTTAGTTCCAGTCTGGGAAGGTTATTGCGGGTTAGTCGCAGTCTGGGATGGTTAGTGGGGGTTAGTGCCAGTCTGGGATGGTTAGTGGGGGTTAGTGCCAGTCTGGGATGGTTAGTGCCAGTTAGTGCCTGTCTGGGATGGTTAGTGGGGGGTTAGTGCCAGTCTGGGATGGTTATTGCGGGTTAGTCGCAGTCTGGGATGGTTAGTGGGGGTTAGTGCCAGTCTGGGATGGTTAGTGCGGGTTAGTGCCAGTCTGGGATGGTTAGTGCGGGTTAGTGCCAGTCTGGGATGGTTAGTGCGGGTTAGTGCGGGTTAGTGCCAGTCTGGCATGGTTAGTGCGGGTTAGTGCCAGTCTGGGATGGTTAGTGCAGGTTAGTGCCCGTCTGGGATAGTTAGTGCGGGTCAGTGCCAGTCTGGGATGGTTAGTGCGGGTTAGTGCCAGTCTGGGATGGTTAGTGGGGGTGAGTGCCAGTCTGGGATGGTTAGTGGGGGTTAGTGCCAGTCTGAGATGATTAGTGCGGGTTAGTGCCAGTCTGGGATGGTTATTGCGGGTTAGTCCCAGTCTGGGATGGTTAGTGGGGGTGAGTGCCAGTCTGGGATGGTTAGTGCGGGTCAGTGCCAGTCTGGGATGATTAGTGGGGGTTAGTACCAGTCTGGACGAGTTAGTGCCGGTTAGTCTTCAGAGCTGGTTCTGCGAGTCTTCAGCGCTGGTTCTTCGAGTCTTCAGTGCTGGTTCTGCGAGTCTTCAGTGCTGGTTCTTCGAGTCTTCAGTGCTGGTTCTGCAAGTCTTCAGTGCTGGTTCTGCGAGTCTTCAGTGCTGGTTCTGCGAGTCTTCAGTGCTGGTTCTTCGAGTCTTCAGTGCTGGTTCTGTGAGTCTTCAGTGCTGGTTCTGCGAGTCTTCAGCACTGGTTCTGCGAGTCTTCAGTGCTGGTTCTGCGAGTCTTCAGTGCTGGTTCTTTGAGTCTTCAGCGCTGGTTCTGCGAGTCTTCAGCGCTGGTTCTTCGAGTCTTCAGTGCTGGTTCTTCGAATCTTCAGCGCTGGTTCTTTGAGTCTTCAGTGCTTGTTCTGCGAGTCTTCAGTGCTGGTTCTGCGAGTCTTCAGTGCTGGTTCTTCGAGTCTTCAGCGCTGGTTCTTTGAGTCTTCAGTGCTTGTTCTGCGAGTCTTCAGTGCTGGTTCTGCGAGTCTTCAGTGCTGGTTCTGCGAGTCTTCAACGCTGGTTCTGCGAGTCTTCAGTGCTGGTTCTTCGAGTCTTCAGTGCTGGTTCTTCGAGTCTTCAGCGCTGGTTCTTCGAGTCTTCAGTGCTGGTTCTTCGAGTCTTCAGCGCTGGTTCTTCGAGTCTTCAGTGCTGGTTCTTCGAGTCTTCAGCGCTGGTTCTTCGAGTCTTCAGAGCTTGTTCTTCGAGTCTTCAGTGCTGGTTCTTCGAGTCTTCAGTGCTTCTCTAAGAGAGCAGGAGCAGGTGAACGAGGACCTATGTGAGTGTGTGTGTCAGGCTGCGTGAGAGCAATGAAACATAACATTCATACAGTAAATTAAACGTGTATAAGGCCAGCAATGTTCAATCTCCTCGAGTGCTTCTCGCTGCTCCAAATCTCATTTGTATCGACTCCAAATTTATCTCATGCACTCATTTACTTCCAGTTCATGTTCCACTTTTCCTCCTTCTGCTGTCACAGCAAGAAACATGATGCTTTTCTACCAGAATTCAGGGAAACATGATGAAGTGTTGCTGAACGGCAAACACACATGTGTGACGAGATGGTAGATTTGTTTTTTGTGGGTTTCAAGTTGTATTTGATGCTCGATTGAGATGCAACATAAAGATGATTATTACATGATTAAGTATTAAGTCAGCTCATGTACTTTATATACTGTAAAAAATCAAATAATCAATAAGTCATGACAGCACATGTTTTTCCACTACTTTAACTCAAAGAAAGTTTTTAAGTTGAATTATTTTTTCAGTGTACATTAGGAGAAACTTGGTAAAGTAGGACACAAATTTTACAATCTCTCTGGCAAAATGGGGAGGAGGAAAAACATGATTGTTTATAGAAATACATTTTTAAATGATGTTCTACACGTTCTGGTATCCAATTTAGTGAATTTAACATAATTTGCTTAATCATGAGCTCTGGAACCTAAAAACTTCACTGTTACTTCCGAAAGACACATTTAGTAATGGCTACTAACTATTCATAGGCACTCAAAAATCAATGATCTTTTATTTTTCATCAAATCTCCTGGTAGACAGATGTAAAAACTCTGAGACTCTTCAGGATTTACATCTGAGCAGGAAGATTGAAGTTTTTCTCAGCTTGATAAGGTCGAGCTCTGGGGAATCTGAGGATGATGGACGCGAGCGTTTGATGAGCTCGTCTCAGCGCTGAAGAGAAACATAAAAGAGCATGTGTGCGTGAGCGCTTTACCGTGATGCATTCTCAAACATACATAATTTATTTATTTATTATCATTTCTAATTCTTCTTCACCAAACGTTAAAGAAATTAAAGTGGCCCTATTATGCTTTTTGAATATTCCCTCTCATGTAGTGTGTAACAGAGATGTTTGTGAATGTAAAAGGTCTGCTTGTCTCCTAAAAGAAAGAGTGATTCAGAACTGAAACGAATCGTCAGTAATTCAGTCTCACTTCCTGCTGATCCTGTAGGTTTGTAACTAATCTGCATAATGCCCTCCTTTAGTCCTCATTGGCTGAGCCGTGTCTCTTAGCTCCGCCCTCTAACACTAGTGTATCTGAGAATGAAGAGTTTGGTTCGTGTTGTTTGTGTCGAGAAGACGCTGTTTTCTGAGATTGATACGGTAAAACCCACGCCATCGGTACTGTTCGTATCACTGTGATCTGAGCTGAGATTCAGATATGATAATGAGCGTTTGCTTTCTGGCCAATCACAGCAGAGCAGCTCTCAGAGAGGCGGGGCTTAGAGAGACTGAATCTTCAAACGAAGCGACACTGAGAGAAGAGCAGTGCAGATGATGAGGACATCAGTGTTTTTGAGCTTTGGTGAATATGTTGTAGGAGACGCCAAAACAAAATTAGGAGCCTTTAATATAGCATAATAGGAGCACTTTAAAAAACAGCTCTCCAGAACTGAGATTGTTAATCTAAACGTCCTGAAGCAGAAGCTGTGAGTACAGAAACCCAGAAACTCTGTTCCGCACGTTTAGCCGACAGCCGTTATTTGATGTTGGGATATATAATCAAATAACAGTGTATTTCTACAGAAGTGCATGAATTACGGCGGTAAAGTAAAGCAAACACCTCAGAGCATCCACACGCTTAACTAAACGTCTGCCTTCAAATATACGGTTTAATCACAATCATGTTAGACGACGGCCTAATAAAAGGTCTTTTCATTCACTGGCACTCCAGAACTCTTTTAAAGTAATTAAGAGGAGACAATGACGTGACCTTGTCAAGAGCATCTGATAGCAGCGTTTATAATTCAAGGCTTCGGCCAAATGATGTCGGGAGGAAGGCTGGACTCCAAAGGCCATCCGGACTGAAATCCCACAGGTTTAACGCTCCAGTGAACATACAGTGATCTGTGTAAAGTGGCTTTTCTGGTTCCAGCGTATGTTCAGTGTTACACACTAATGAGCAGTTCTGCAGAAACACCTGAAATATCCAGCATCAGCACAGGAATATGAGCCTCACCGTTTCTCTAAACACACACACATGATGAGTGTTGCTATGGTTTCTAATCTTTATTAGTTACTTCCCAAGTTTTGATTCCATTTACAATTAGACGTATAAACAAAAGATGAGTGTGATGATTTAATACTCGTTAACACTTCTTAACTTTGTGTACGGATGGATGGATGGATAACACGAGCGCATCAGGAGTCATTATTACTTATATAATCACTCTTAACAAATGACACAGAGGTGTTTAAATACTGAGATTATACTTAATCACAGCACATTAATTATTGAATAAATAATGAGTTTCCAATCTACTCCAGAAGTGTGTAATTAAAGTGAATTAATTATTATACTAATTGATTTCTTGATTAATTCAAGATCTGGTGAAACTCTTGTTCATTGATACATGGAGAAGCAGCAGCTCGCGGCGTCATGTGACCTGGAGAACAACACACACACACACACACACACACACATATATATGGTATAAAACGTTATTGAGCGATTGCAGATCTAGAGTTTAAATACTCGAGCTCGGCCGATCCTGCACTCAATATACAAGTCAATGAAATAATGGAGAAACCAAAGAACTAATCCAGCAGAACAAACCTGTCGAAGAGAAGTGCTGGGACTGAAATGCTCGTCTGATTATCATGATAATATCTCATCATAATCTCATCACGCTGTAGATCGACACGGATATCACTATAACGTCAGAACTATAAGAGTGTACCGAAGTCATTTATGTGAGTCAGTGTGAATGAATTAGTGTTGGAGCATTTCATTAGTTTAGTGAATATCATCATATTGAGCCATTTCTGTTTGTGATCCGCTTTAATCTATCAATCCGTGAGCAGAACTGAGAGGACACACACACACACACACACACACACACACACAAGCCTTTAGTCCATCAGAGAGAGAGAGAGAGAGAGAGAGAGAGAGAGAGAGAGAGAGAGAGAGAGAGAGAATAAATAAACCTGACATCAACACGTCCCACTCTTGAAGAGGACACTCATATCTGTGGGTGCGTGAGTTCTTCATATACAGAACACACACACACACACACACACACACACACACACACACATACACACACTCAGAGACAAACACACACACACACACACACACACACACACACACACACACTCAGAGACAAACACACACACACACACACACACACAGTCTAGAATTGCACTATAACGTGTGTGTGTGTGTGTGTGTGTGTGTGTGTGTGTGTGTGTCTCAGTCGTGTGTGTGTGTGTGTGTGTCTCAGTCGTGTGTGTGTGTGTGTGTGTGTTTGTCTCTGAGTGTGTGTATGTGTGTGTGTGTGTGTGTGTGTGTGTGTGTTTGTCTCTGAGTGTGTGTATGTGTGTGTGTGTGTGTGTGTGTGTGTGTGTGTGTGTGTGTGTGTCTCAGTCGTGTGTGTGTGTGTTTCATTAGTTGAATAGCAGGCGATGGAGAGTTGAAGATCCAGTGACTGACGGTTCCTCATCATCACTACCCCACCGGAGCGAGACTCGACGCGGCTTCTGTCCGAGGAACTGGCCATCACACACAAGAAGAGGGACTACAATACACACGTAGCTCTGCTGATGCATTCTGGGAAATAAAGTTTGTTTGTTAGATGTGAGTTTCTCTCAGATCAGAGTCTCTGGTCCTGTAACACCATGCGAGATCTTTCACGGCTCTTCATCTTCAGAGAAGCGTCTCCGAACACACATTCATCCCTCGATCCCGCGATCCCTCCACCCCTCCACCCCTTGATCCCTCCACCCCTCCACCCCTCCAACCCTTGATCCACCCCTCCACCCCTCAACCCCTCGACCCCTCCACCCCTTGATCCACCCCTTGATCCACCCCTCGATCCACCCCTCGATCCACCCCTTGATCCACCCCTTGATCCACCCCTCGATCCACCCCTCGATCCACCCCTCCACCCCTCCACCCCTCGATCCCCGAGATGAGTGTGAGGTCAGGACCTTCCGAACACACGAGGACACGGATCTCATTACCCCGAAGCCTCCGGGATATCAAAGCAATTTGGCTCGCACTCTGTTCCTGGGAAGCAATTAAAATATTAAGCGGAGTTGTAATGGCATTCACACATATTGATATATAGGAGGGGCGCTACGCATGAAATATTGAGAAGTTCCTGCGAAACTTTGATAATGAGACCCAAGGCTACTACAGCCCATTTAACAAGCGCATGACTTTATCCGGGCCGGTTTCCTGGATTTATGAGCTCCTGTGTGTGTGTGTGCGTGCGTGCGTGCGTGCGTGTGTGTGTGTGTGTGTGTGTGTGTGTGTGTGTGTGTGTGTGCTCATGTTTATATTACATTGTGGGGACCAAATGTCCCCACAAGTATAGTAAAACCTGAGATCACCTACATTGTGGGGACCAGCCAGCGGTCCCCATGACGAGAACAGCGTATAAATCACACTAAGTAATGTTTTTTGAAAATGTAAAAATGCAGAATGTCTCCTGTGATGGGTAGGTTTAGGGATAGGGGCAGTGTAAGGGGACAGAATATACAGTTTGTACAGTATAAAAACCATTACGCCTATGGAGAGTCCCCACAAAGATAGCGAACCAGACATGTGTGTGTGTGTGTGTGTGTGTGTGTGTGTGTGTGTGCGAGTCTCTCTGCAGGGCCGGTTCCCGAATCTCACTCCTGGAATTCTGTTAAAAAACATGATGCGTTTCTCTCAAGCTGCACCTTCCCGTCTCTCTCTCCAACCCAACACTGAAGAGATTAAACTGCAGTTCCTCCACTGGCCACTAGAGGCCGGCTGCAGAAGAGACTCAATCCCAGAAACCCTCATGTTAATATTCACAACTTTACAGCAGAAAAAACATGTTTACAGTCTGGTGCAAAAAGTGGTTTTGGTCTATATAGCTAATGTTGTCCTTCATGACGACTGTGAGGGGGCGAATGTTTTAATAACTCTGTTTTAATAATAATTTAAATTATATTAAGTCTTAAAGTTATAAATTTATAAAGCATAATTAAGGGCATGGCCACTTGAGTGACAGGTGGATTGCCGCTGATGTCACTACTGGCGTTTGTCTGCTAGCGTTAGCGTCACGTCACCTCAGCTAATCCGCATCGCTGCACATGTTCGTTTATCTGTGAGTGACGCTGCCTAGATGGCGACGGCCGGCTCCGCCCACTTTGAGCTTCAGAAACACTCGGCTGACGTCACACACACTACGGCATGAAACTCCAGGGCTGAACATGAGTCCCACTCCGGCCCTGGAGCCGTCATACAAACATGACGTCAAGAGTTGCGGTGCTAATATGAGTATGTTAACATGGCCAATCTAAAGTTCAGCAATAAACACATGAGCATATTTATAATGCAAAGCCTCATGGAAGCCCGAGCCACGAGGGGGAAGTGCCTTTGTGCTGAAACGCCTCATTGACCGGAGTTTGTTGTGTAATGGTGTGTGTAGTGCCGAGGGTTTAATGTTCAATCTCTGCGATGGAGAGGATTCGTGTCCAACTCTTATTTGCTGTAATGAATGAGCCAGTGATGCTTTATAGGTATTTATCTTACAATCAAGGATCACTGTAAACGTGTCTATGATGAATCTCACAGTTACAACCTCGATGAGTGATTCACCATCATTTAAAGCGCAGGATTACGGATAAACGTATGACATAAAGCACTTGAGAGGAGTGCGTGTAGGAGTGTAGGAGAACGTGTCCCTTTCAGACCTTCTGGTTCTTTTCGTTCTGAGAAACTCTTTTTGTCTGATTCTAATGCATTATTAAACCACACTGTAAACACAAATAAGTTGGCAAAACTCAAATAATTTGATGTAATCTGCTGAGAAATTTAAAGTTTAAGTAAGCAGATCTTTCCGATTTTTATTTTTTGCTCGTACATTTGAACTGCTCTTAACATGGAAATATTTGAGTAAGCTAATTCATTTAACTTAAAGGTTTCATGTAATCTCAACTTGAAAATTTTTAGTTGTGGAAACTGGGCAAGCTTTAACTAGCTAATTTAATAACTACTACAATGCTAATTGGTAACACAATGCTTTGATAGCATTAGCATAGCATAGCACTTGCTGAATGTGTACACCAATAAAACATTTAACATTTACCTGTTCTCAAACCAACCTCATGCTCCAATCGTTACCATGAGGGTTACCAACAAAAAACAACATAACAGAAACTCTTCTAAACTTACAGAACAAAACATTAACACTACTAAATAGCTTATCTCACATTAATCTGCAACAAAAAAAACATTATATAACACTTAATTTTAGCATTAACTCTCCCTTTTGAGTGTCATAGAAAAGCATTCTGGGATATAGAAATCCCAGCCCAGTTTCAGTTCAATTTAAGTTTGTCTAAATAAAAAAGAAACAAGTTCATAAAACTCAAAACAATGAAACAATTTAGATTACTTAAAATGTATCTGCTTTGTGAACTCAAAAGAAAAAGAAAATTTCTAAATACTAATCCTGCAGTGAACACACTCACTGCGGCGTTACACACCAATCCTCCAGTGAAAGTGTTCACTGCAGGATTGGTGTGTAAAGTCGCAGAGAGTGTGTTCACTGCAGAATTGGTGTGTAACGCCGCAGTGAGTGTGTTCACAGCAGGATTGGTGTGTAACGCCGCAGTGAGTGTGTTCACTGCAGGATTGGTGTGTAATGCCGCAGCGAGTGTGTTCACTGCAGGATTGGTGTGTAAAGTCGCAGAGAGTGTGTTCACTGCAGAATTGGTGTGTAACGCCGCAGTGAGTGTGTTCACAGCAGGATTGGTGTGTAACACCACAGAGAGTGTGTTCACTGCAGGATTGGTGTGTAATGCCGCAGCGAGTGTGTTCACTGCAGGATTGGTGTGTAACGCTGCAGTGAGTGTGTTCACAGAAGGATTGGTGTGTAACGCCGCAGTGAAAGTGTTCACTGCAGGATTGGTGTGTAACGCTGCAGCGAGTGTGTTCACTGCAGAATTGGTGTGTAACGCCGCAGTGAAAGTGTTCACTGCAGGATTGGTGTGTAACACTGCAGCGAGTGTGTTCACTGCAGAATTGGTGTGTAACGCCGCAGTGAAAGTGTTCACTGAAGGATTGGTGTGTAACACCGCAAAGAGTGTGTTGACTGCAGGATTGGTGTGTAACACCACAGTGAGTGTGTTCACTGCAGAATTGGTGTGTAGTGCTGCAGTGGAAGTGTTCACTGCAGGATTTGTGTGTAACGCCGCAGTGAAAGTGTTCACTGCAGGATTGGTGTGTAAAGCCGCAAAGAGTGTGTTCACTGCAGGATTGGTGTGTAACGCCGCAGTGAGTGTGTTCACTGAAGGATTGGTGTGCAATGCCGCAGTGAGTGTGTTCACTGAAGGATTGGTGTGTAACGCCGCAGTGAAAGTGTTCACTGCAGGATTGGTGTGTAACGCCGCAGTGAGTGTGTTCACAGCAGGATTGGTGTGTAACGCCGTAGTGAGTGTGTTCACTGAAGGATTGGTGTGTAACGCCGCAGTGAGTGTGTTCACTGCAGGATTGGTGTGTAACGCTGCAGTGAGTGTGTTCACTGAAGGATTGGTGTGTAACGCCGCAGTGAGTGTGTTCACTGCAGGATTGGTGTGTAACGCTGCAGTGAGTGTGTTCACTGAAGGATTGGTGTGTAACGCCACAGTGAGTGTGTTCACTGCAGGATTGGTGTGTAACGCTGCAGTGAGTGTGTTCACTGAAGGATTGGTGTGTAACGCCGCAGTGAAAGTGTTCACTGCAGGATTGGTGTGTAACGCTGCAGCGAGTGTGTTCACTGCAGAATTGGTGTGTAACGCCGCAGTGAAAGTGTTCACTGCAGGATTGGTGTGTAACGCTGCAGCGAGTGTGTTCACTGTAGAATTGGTGTGTAACGCCGCAGTGAAAGTGTTCACTGAAGGATTGGTGTGTAACGCCGCAAAGAGTGAGTTGACTGCAGGATTGGTGTGTAACACCACAGTGAGTGTGTTCACTGCAGAATTGGTGTGTAGTGCTGCAGTGGAAGTGTTCACTGCAGGATTTGTGTGTAACGCCGCAGTGAAAGTGTTCACTGCAGGATTGGTGTGTAAAGCCGCAAAGAGTGTGTTCACTGCAGGATTGGTGTGTAACGCCGCAGTGAGTGTGTTCACTGAAGGATTGGTGTGCAATGCCGCAGTGAGTGTGTTCACTGAAGGATTGGTGTGTAACGCCGCAGTGAAAGTGTTCACTGCAGGATTGGTGTGTAACGCCGCAGTGAGTGTGTTCACAGCAGGATTGGTGTGTAACGCCGTAGTGAGTGTGTTCACTGAAGGATTGGTGTGTAACGCCGCAGTGAGTGTGTTCACTGCAGGATTGGTGTGTAACGCTGCAGTGAGTGTGTTCACTGAAGGATTGGTGTGTAACGCCGCAGTGAGTGTGTTCACTGCAGGATTGGTGTGTAACGCCGCAGTGAGTGTGTTCACTGCAGGATTGGTGTGTAACGCTGCAGTGAGTGTGTTCACTGAAGGATTGGTGTGTAACGCCGCAGTGAAAGTGTTCACTGCAGGATTGGTGTGTAACGCTGCAGCGAGTGTGTTCACTGCAGAATTGGTGTGTAACGCCGCAGTGAAAGTGTTCACTGCAGGATTGGTGTGTAACGCTGCAGCGAGTGTGTTCACTGTAGAATTGGTGTGTAACGCCGCAGTGAAAGTGTTCACTGAAGGATTGGTGTGTAACGCCGCAAAGAGTGAGTTGACTGCAGGATTGGTGTGTAACACCACAGTGAGTGTGTTCACTGCAGAATTGGTGTGTAGCGCTGCAGTGGAAGTGTTCACTGCAGGATTTGTGTGTAACGCCGCAGTGAAAGTGTTCACTGCAGGATTGGTGTGTAATGCCGCAGCGAGTGTGTTTACTGCAGGATTGGTGTGTAACGCCGCAGTGAGTGTGTTCACTGAAGGATTGGTGTGTAACGCCGCAGTGAGTGTGTTCACTGCAGGATTGGTGTGTAACGCTGCAGTGAGTGTGTTCACTGAAGGATTGGTGTGTAACGCTGCAGTGAGTGTGTTCACTGAAGGATTGGTGTGTAACGCCGCAGTGAGTGTGTTCACTGCAGGATTGGTGTGTAACGCTGCAGTGAGTGTGTTCACTGAAGGATTGGTGTGTAACGCCGCAGTGAGTGTGTTCACTGCAGGATTGGTGTGTAACGCTGCAGTGAGTGTGTTCACTGAAGGATTGGTGTGTAACGCTGCAGTGAGTGTGTTCACTGAAGGATTGGTGTGTAACGCCGCAGCGAGTGTGTTCACTGCAGGATTGGTGTGTAACGCCACAGTAAGTGTGTTCACTGCAAGATTGGTGTGTAACGCCACAGTGCGTGTGTTCACTGTAGGAATGGTGTGTAATGCCGCAGCGAGTGTGTTTACTGCAAGATTGGTGTGTAACGCCGCAGTGAGTGTGTTCACTGCAGGAATGGTGTGTAACGCCGCAGCGAGTGTGTTCACTGCAAGACTGGTGTGTAACGCCACAGTAAGTGTGTTCACTGTAGGAATGGTGTGTTACGCCGCAGCGAGTGTGTTCACTGCAGGATTGGTGTATAACGCCGCAGTAAGTGTGTTCACTGCAGGATTGGTGCGTAACGCCGCAGTGAGTGTGTTCACTGCAGGATTGGTGTGTAACGCTCACAGTTCCTCAGAGATTGTGCAGATCCAGCGTTCATGCTCATATTATAATGTGTTCAGAGCTGGAACTGCATTACACAACTAAACACCCTGTGCGTTCTGCCCGAACAACACACTCTTTCTCTCGTTTCCTCACACATTAAATCAGAATGAGTCTGAGGTCATTAAACTGTAGCAGGAAGACTGGATTTATCCGCTAAGCCTGTGAATATGGCAGCTTTAATTAAAACTTCCCGACGGAAGAGAGAAGACATGAGAGAAGAGAATGAACACAAGAGACGAATTAAGATGAGGGAGGGAAAGAAAAGGAGGAAAGAATCAAGGTGATGAAAAGAGAATAACAATGAGTGTGAGACTCAAACCAGAGACTCCTTTAATACCGGCAAAATCTCTAGAAACGATAACAAGTT
>JAULUF010000093.1:297500-307500 GCA_031834385.1 Semotilus atromaculatus
CACGTATAAACGTATAGATCAGGGGTTCTCAAACATTTTGGAGCCAGGGACCCCTTACAGGGGAAAAATATTTCCAAGGACCCCCTCATGTTTATAACAGTGACTGAGGCCAAAGTTAATGTGGGAGCGCTTAATGAAATGTTTTGACACAAATAGTCTCTCCACCCAGGGTCGTATGCAGGGTTTTCTAAATAACCTACTGAGGTCCCAAAAGTGATCTTGCTAGGGGGGTTCGGGGGCATGCCCCCCCGAGGAATTTTAGATTTTCTTGATCTACACATACATTTTAAGGTTTTTTTAAGGCCAAAAAATGGGATAACTATAGCTTTAAAAGCATGTCAGTGGGCAGTGGCATACATTTTTTTGTCAAGTAGATGAAGTTTAAATTTTACAATGAATGATCCACATACAAAATGGAAATGCAGAATGTATATGATTATTGTTCTCATGTTTCAAGGATTATTTTGCATAGATGTTAAATTCCAATATTTGAACACATTCGAAGGTACACAAATAGTAGGCCTATACAATAATAATGGCAAATTATGTTTAATAGGTGCTTGTGTTGTTAAATTTAGCTTTTATCCACTGTAATTAGCTAAAAAAATAATGTTAATTTCATGGGCACAGTCTGCTTCTCTTGACCTGTAGCTAGGGGAGAGCGGGGCACAAAGTAATACTTTTTGACTTTCTCAGTTTGTGTAAATTCACTTGGGGTTCAGAGTATTTATTTTTTCCCACATTCATTTCAAAACTTTCATTATATATATATACACATTGAAAAATTACAGAGGTCCAGACCTGCATGTATCAGCATCTTCACATGTGGAGAAATGAGATTGGAACAACAGCAAGTCGGCAGTATAATGATTGACCGTCACTGCCTTCATTGTGTACAACAGACAAATTAAATTAAGCAGAACGTTTTATAAGTTTGGTGACTATTTTATTTTGATAATGAATAGGTTTTGATGTCAAATTAGCAGTGCTAGAATTGACAGCCTATTGTGCGCGCACGCGAGACGCCGTCGCGAACACTTGGATTGTTCCCTCTGCAGTGGAAACAAAGGAATACTCTCATTTATGGTCATACAGATAAGAGTACATCATTCAAAACGGCAAAATGTCAATTTTTTATTTGTGTATACATTAAAAATTACTACAAAATGTCATGCCTTTTAAAAATAAAGAAAACAGGATGCCGGTTCTGCCGTATTCTGCGAATACTTGACGCACAGGCATAAGAAATATAGATAGATTATCTATCTATAGAAACCTTTAAGAGCATACTTTTTTTATTATTTGACATTGAGTGCATTAGGCCGATAAGTCACTTTGGAATAAATAGCAAGTTTTCAGATGATAAAGAAAACATGACTTATAGTCCGGAAAAACGATAGGCTGTTATAAATTATTTTGCGGACCCCCTGGCTATCGTTCACGGACCCCACTTTGAGAACCACTGGTATAGATGTATAGGTGTATAGACGTATAGATGTATAAACGTATGAATGTATAGATGTATAGAAGTATAAACGTATAGATGTATAGATGTATAAACGTATAGATGTATAAACGTATAAACGTATAGATGCATAGATGCATAGATGTATAGATGTATAAACGTATTAGGGGTGTCGAAATTAATCGTTTCTACGATGCATCGCGATGCAGACGGGGACGATTCGGTATCGGTTCAGTAATAGACCATAACCGATTATAATGTACTGATGCTTTTCTGACGTCATTTGTCGCGTATGTGCTTTGTCGCCGTATCATACAATGGCAGAGGGAGGCGAGACGCGAGTGCGAGTAATTGAAAATGCTCCAACTACTTTAAAAGCATACATCTGGGCACATTTGTCTTTTATGAACAAACCTGGTAAGCACGACCTGGAGAAGACACGCGCTGTGTGCACTCATGTCACGCACAAATAGAATATGCAGGAGATAATACCACAAACTTGATAAACCACGTTAGCCGTTTTCACCCGAGCTCTTAACGCAGAGCCGCAGAGCCGCAGTCTGACCGCACAGTTAGAGGAAGAGAATGAGCTCCAACTCCGGATCCACAGCCAAACACAGATCATCCCGATGGTCAAATTACAATTATTCTGTGTTGTTACGCGTAATTTTAAATAAATGATCGTCACCTTCAACAGCGGACTCGCCGACGGTTGATGTGCGCATCTCTAGGGTAACATTATACACTGATGAATGAGCGCTGCTTTTAAATGAACATTTCTTTAAGAAAATGAAATTCTGTCAAATTAATTTTGTTTTAATGGCATAAACAGACTTTAGGCCCATGAAACTTAAACAGGAATGTCACTGTTTCTGTCACAACGACTTCCCGAACAGGCGAATGCGCGCGCACACATCACTTTATGATGTTTTATTAACGTAGTTCGGGAGGAACACGTCAAATGAGCTACTCTAGTGCCACCTGCTGTCTACAATCAGTAATCTCAAATTCTCTAGTATCACCAGATGTCTACAATCAGTAATCAACATATCTACCCAATCAGCACGAAGGCAAACCATATATAAGCACAGTCAAACTCACCTAAGGATGTTCTACAGTCTTCAGAATCCCTCCACCACCCCGCCTCCTCACACTCACCAGGTCACTTCCTAAACCGGGGGGGAATACTCTGCATTCGGGCCAATTACCAAGATAAGAGCCCTCTCCCCGGACAGCACGCCAAATACGTTTACTAATTTAATCTATCAAAATGATTTGTAAGTGTGAACTTGTGAATGAAGTAAAATTGAAAATTGAGGATGCGGTGCATCGTAATGCATCGAGATATCGAATTGAACTGAATCGATGACATGATAATCGTAATCGAACCGAACCGTGAGACCAGTGTATTTTCACACCCCTAAAACGTATAGATGTATAGATGTATAAACGTATAGATGCATAGATGTATAGATATATAGAGGCATAGAAGTATAGATGTATACATGTATAGATGTATAGATGTATAAACGTATAGATTTATAGAACTATAGATGCATAGATGTATAACCCTTGTAAAGATATACTGAAGATCGACAGAGAGTTTCTGCATCGTATCCCACAATGCATCACTGGTGTTGAGTTGTAATCCTCCTCGTATCCCACAATGCATCACTGTGTCGAGTTGTGATCCTCCTCGTATCCCACAATGCATCACTGGTGTCAAGTTGTGATCCTCCTCGTATCCCACAATGCATCACTGTGTCGAGTTGTGATCCTCCTCATATCCCACAATGCATCACTGTGTCGAGATGTGATCCTCCTCGTATCCCACAATGCATCACTCTGTGGAGTTGTGATCCTCCTCGTATCCCACAATGCATCACTGTGTCGAGTTGTGATTAGAGTTGGGCGGTATCCAAATTTTGATACCGTCAAACCTCCTCCCAATTTTACCGCGGTATATGGTATTACCGCGTGACTAATTAAAAATTATGACATAAGGCTCAGATGTCATCACCAAACTGTTGGTTTGTGCAGGGATGAGTCACGATTTTCGAATATTCAATTATTTGATTTTATTATAGAATCTGAAATAGGTTATGGGATTATTGTCTATAAAAAAATCCCCATGTTTTCCGTTCTGATGCGGTGGTGACACGTTCAACCAGAGGGTGGCGATCCCAATAATGCATCTAAAAGCTGTCAATCAACTCTCAGACAACAGGAAAAGATACACTTTGTCTCACACCAGAGAATGTGAGTGGAGTGGTAATATTTCCTCCAGAGCGGAGAGCGCATTTCTGAAGATCACGCGCCGCTCGCTCAGTCCACTCAACGCCGCTCGCTCAGAATGCCCGCAGTGACATGCTGGTTAGAAAATATGTGAAATAAGTAGGGCTGCCCGTGCACGAATAAAGTATTTTTTCCTAGTTGACTAGAAGTAGTTCATTTAAGCCATTAGTCTAGTCAAATCTTTATATTGATTAAATTACTTAAATATATATGGGAGAGAATGTTAAACCATAATGAGCGTTTTCGTAATATATTGCCTATTCTGCATCTCAACGCACGCATATAAGCTTGCCACAAAGAACCGGCAAAAGTAATTATTATGCATGAAACATTTTAATTGTTTATTAATAAACTAGTGTTTTCTATGTCAGTGGCTGCAAAGATAGTTGACGATGCTGACTCGCATCTTCGCAGTAGTGAACGTGCCTATAGAGAGAAATACACACTTCATATGAATTAGCCTCCATAAACAGAGAGCAGCCCATTTCTTGTCGTTTTTAATTGTTTTGTTTAAAAGTAAACATTTCAAGCTTTCTATATATATATATATATATATATATATATGACTCAGTTCTTTAAGGCAAGTATCTTATACGCTGAGTTTCGGTTCATTTATGAGACGCGCTCCAGTTCACGCGCCGGCGCCTCTGTGTCCTGATTATATTGGACTATATTTGCTTCTTATTAATGAATCCAGGGAATTCGTTGATGAAACATTGATTAAAATGAAGACACAATTTATACAAAACGAAATTCACTTTAAAGAAAGGTTTTCTACAAAACAAAACGTAATAAGTGGTCAAAATCATGTCTGACACATTCCAAATGTTTTCCGATATTGGGCATCTTATGCTCCTATCTTATTCATCTCATGCAGTTCCCTTTTCATATAATCAACATAGATGAAATAAAAAAAAATAACATTATATTATTAAACATAAATATGAAACGAATAAGTTTTGTTTAAAACTTATATTTAAGCGTCACACCGCTCCGCTGTGTAGGTGTGTATGCATGTCTGCATGCATGTGGTGGAGGGGTGCGGTTTTCGAATAATAATCGAATAATAGGCCTACCAGGCGATCTTCAAATATTATTTTTGCTTGAAATGCCCATCCCTGCCAAACTGCAGAAGTCGTGTTCTTCTTCGAGACCAGGTCACTCCGTGCGCAACTTGCCATCTTTCCCCCTCTCTCCCCCACTCTTTCTCCTCCACACTCTCACGTGATGACAACCACACATAAGCATTTTTAGGCATTAAATAAATTATATTTAATATTTAATCCTTGTCTCCTATATAAGTGAATTGGATATTTTTTTAAAGACGGTATGACGATATTGAAACTGATACCGTTGCTATTTTTAGATCCCGCGGTATACCATATTACCGTATTACCGCCCAAGCCTAGTTGTGATCCTCCTCATAAACCGGATCCGGTGAGGAACATCTCAGCGTCTGCACGCCAGCTTCAGGAGAATATGATCTGCATATCTTCATCATGGGAGAGCAGATGGCGTGTTACACAACAAGCGGCGGTGTTCGGAGTGTCTGTGTGTGTGTGTGTGTGTGTGTGTGTGATTCATCAGACCGGATCATGTCAGGTTTGATCATCTGGAAACTCCCATGAAATCAGCGTCTTACTTTCCAATCAGAGCGGACATCTTTCATCGGGACTAAAGTGGCATGAATATTAAACCATCAAACGTGCCAGAACTGGGCATTAGTGTGTGTGTGTGTGTGTGTGTGTGTGTGTGTGTGTGTGTGTCTGAGAGAGCTCCAGATGAACATCTGCCAAAGGGAAACACAACACACACACAGGGTTCAAAATGTACAATATTCAGTTTGAAGGGCAGTATGAAATATTCATGTCTGGTTATTGTTTTTAATTTAGTCTCAGGAAGTGTTTTGGTTGTGGGATAGTTAGAAACGCTCTCGTTCTCTCGTTCCCTCGTGTGTGTGTGTGTGTGTATATATGTGTGTGTGTGTGTGTGAGCCACAGATGGACGAGTGTGAGCCGCATGTGAGCCGGAGCGACGCCAGGCCGTCAGGCTTTGAGTCGAGGGAACGACAGGAGATTTACTCTTCATTGAAGCGGCGGTCATTTTTCCAAAGCGACTTACAACTGAGGACTAAAGCAAGCGAGTCGTTGGGAAGAGGCAAAAACAACACAAGAAGTGATCAAAAAACAAAGTTCAGGCATTGCTCAGAGTAGTAAAAATCAGACAACGGAGGATTTAAAGGGGAAGGATTTTTTTTTTTTATGTTAAGTGCTCACAGAAGTTTTCAGCTGACTTTTAAACGCTGTCAGGGATTCTGCGTTCCGGATGAGGGTGGGAAGATCATTCCACCAGCATGGAGCCGTGAATACTCTGAACAAACCAGATCGAATCACGGACCTCTGAGAGATCAGCTTCTGAACAACACACACACAAACGCACACACACACACACACACACACACACACACACACACACACGCACGCACGCGCACACACACATACGCACGCGCACACACACACACACACAAGTCGCTTCTCTTAAAGGTTGTATCAGTGATTTCAGGCCCAAAAACAAATGGGTACACCACCACTCTAAACCAAAATAAACAGTGTTTCAACCAATCACCGACAGGGGCGGGTGTTGCTCCGACTTCGCGTCCAGCCGTGAACGAGCGCAAAACCTCACAACACCCGCCCCTGTCTGTGATTGGTTGAAACACTGTTTATTTTGGTTTAGAGTGGTGGTGTACCCATTTGTTTTTGTGTGCAGATCTCAGAGCCTAGGCTGCCTACAGAGACGCGGTTTTTGGACGGCATGTTTATGGGGCGGGCAGCTAGCGGATCGTTAGGAAAGATTAGACATTTATTTTTTGGCCTGAAATCACTGATACAACCTTTAACCCTCTGGTGCTCTTCACATGTCAGTCAAAAATTACAGTTTTTTGTTTGTTAATGAAATGAATGTACTATATTTTAGTTTGATAATGTTTTTTTTTACATATACTACATATATTATAATTTAATATAATACGCTGTAATTATAATCCATTTGACCTGAAAATAAAATTTCCCCCTTAAAGTGTAACTGAACCCCTGGTCAGTGACTCTGCCAACATCAGGCGGTGAGCTGTGCCCGCGGGCACCACTGCAGTGCCACCGTCACCCTGAAGAGGGCAGCACACACACGCTTTTACAACATATACTGCAAAATTAAAACACTTTATACCCAAATGTCAAATAAATTACTTTAATGAACAGCATTAATAAAACCCCAGTCAGATCATTAACTAAAAACAGTTCTTTACGGGTTTAGTTACCCTTTACCTGTGGTAAATCTTGAACGCTTTAGAGCGACAGACTGAAGTTTGATCTCTTTTAAGGGACGACACTTGGCAGATCATTGCTGAAGTGAAAAAAGTTTTAAAAAGTGAATTTAAATGTGTTTTTTCTATTTGTATTGTTATGATAAATGCACAAAAATACTATTTAACATTTTTTATGACATATATATTCAAAATCACATTATACTCAAAAACTACAAGAAAATAAAAAACGTAATTCTTAACAAGTTGTGTTCCAAACATGAGGCTGATATCTCAGTAATGAGCGTCAGTGATGTTGAGCGGCTGCAGTTCCAGACGCTTCCACTAGAGGAGCTCTCAGTCATTTACATTTCTGACCGCGAGGAGCACAAGCGTGACTGTTGTGTGTGTGTGTGCGTGTGTGTGTGTGTGTGTGTTTACATAGCAAGAGCCAAAACCTTTAACAAGTTTCGTACCATTCCAATGAAGAAGACATGTTTCCGAAGAGAGCCCCTAAAGCCTGGAAATCTCCCTATAGTGCTGTTCAGGCGTAACAGTTTCTCGAGGGGTTGTAAGGTCACTGCAACATTACAGCGGCTCGCGGCTCAAGAATATCAGTGTTTATTTCTTACAATTATAATTCAGCGTTTAATTCCTGGATAAATGAGTGTTTGGTGACGAGGTGATCCACATCTCCAGCATTTATTCACTGGCATTGGATGAAGGGTTTCTGCAGCGACCAGAACGTGTGGAGCTTCACTGTCTATGCTATCGCTAACATCCACAGGACATGCAAATCTAGGGTCATGATATCATCATGATGTCACAGCCATGGCCTCATTAACATGTGATGATGTCACAGCCATGGCCTCATTTAGGTTTAATTACCACCCCGGTTTAATTAAACCCTTCGTTTCAATATTGCCTGGACGTTTTATGTCTGCATTATGATACTATACAATTTTTCTAACATGAAATATGAATTATGCCTTTCCATCCACAAATAGTATAATCCCCTGATCTCCATACAGGCTGTGTGAATCATCTCCATCTTCAGAAACTCAACACACTTTCTGTCGCTCTTTATGAATTACTGTCATGTGTTTAACTGAAGTCCAATAATGCTCAACGGACAGGGATTTTTTCCCCCGTTGTTATTAATGCCATGAACCAGAACAATAGAGATCGCTAAGACATGTGACCAACTGGGCGGCAACGTCATCAGAACGCAAAGAATTATGGGTATGTTTGGCCCGTTTACATGGGCTGCCATAGCAGGCTATAGCGTTCTGGCATAAAAATCATGAAAAATTAGCGTGAAAAACAGAATATAATCCTACAAAATGCAGCGGGCTAAAGAAAACATTGTTGGACCATACTGCTTAAAACTAAATCCTAATGCAAAGATGAGATATGACGAGAAAATAAAGGGAATCAAAGGACTGGATCCTTACGAGCATATTGACAGGTCAGGAGACGTCATCCTGTTGCCCAACTTCCAGCACCCATATACAACTACATGGTGTTAGTGCATACACACACGAAGTTTTCAGTAACTTCAAGTCGCTGCAGCACCCAGCAGATTTCATCATGAGTAATGTTGTACCCACCACTTAAAAAAAAAAAAGCTTTGTCTTGTTGTCCACTTCTTTTTGACATGATGCTGGTATAATTCTCTCTATCTGACTATCGCGCTTCCTTTTTTAAAGAATATCATGAGTGTAGAATGTCCCCTCTGTGGCACCAGTTTATTTTTGTTATTTTCCAAATGAAATACTTCGATCCGCACACATTGTTTGAATTCTTAAATGGTCTAGTGGTAGATATTCTGCCAAGAGTGTCATAGGTTTCGGGTTCTAATCCACTCAACGTTTGGTTTTTTTCTCTGTCAACAAAACCGAACATGTTCATCAGTGGTTACAGTCTATATCAAGCAGGGACAAATTTGTGTGCAGTTTATTTTGTGATTTTACCGGAACGAACAGAGAGTCTCTGCAACGGCGATAGATTGAAGCGCGCGTCCGACTGAGGACTGTGCGCGAGCCACAACACTATGCATGAGCAGCGGCAACGAGCGCTCAGCTGGATCTCAAAAACAGATTTAAGCGCTAGATCTCGTATTTAATAGCGAACTAAATGAATGCTCTGCTAGTTAACTGGAGATGTTTAGTTTATTTATATTAGGTACATCCGTTCTATGACATTAGTAGGCAGACCTATATTTTTTACTAACCATACATTTACGTATATTGCGTCATTGTACCCAGCACTTCTGAAAATGCACTTCCGAAAGCGTCTCTGTCCCCAGCAGCACACTTCAGACCAAACTGATGGGGGTGGCTAAGGGCTGGATTAAGATAGAGGGGATGAATGGTTTACATGTCGGGGCTGGGGGGGCAGCGTGTTGTATGTATGAAGGGAGTGAGTTTACTGTTGTTGTGGACAAATGCCACTTCTATCGTGAGAACGACTTTTGCAGTTTATAACACAGCAGGTAGACGGCATCTTGAACACAGCGTTTTCCCCTCCATGCAATCAAGTCTGGCGCCTTATGTTTGTGCCGCGGATTCCCAAAATGCTTTGCGTTCACCATTGGTAATACGTCACGATGACGTCACATTAGCAATCTCTATACAACGAGACATAATCAATCATTCAAAGTTAAAATACTAAAGTACAAACAAAAATAAAACAGTGTCAGAGAACAAGAACAAATTAAAAACAAACAAAAGAAAAAGGGAGCTACTTTATACATCATCATACCTGGCTTACAACGATAAACTCTAGTTGCCTTGTGCAATTACACAAAACAGAACAAGTTTTATATTCAACGAGAATAACGCCATTTCGAATGACATCACCAGCCGTACACTGCCACGTGACACCAACAAATGAAGCCAAAACAAACACACAAATCAACTACACACTTCACACTGTAC
>JAULUF010000093.1:312500-322500 GCA_031834385.1 Semotilus atromaculatus
CCACGCTTTACTCCACTGCATCCCACGCTTTACACCACTGCATCCCACGCTTTACTCCACTGCATCCCACGCTTTACTCCACTGCATCCCACGCTTTACTCCACTGCATCTCACTCTTTACACCACTGCATCCCACGCTTTACTCCACTGCATCCCACGCTTTACACCACTGCATCCCACGCTTTACTCCACTGCATCCCACGCTTTACACCACTGCATCCCACGCTTTACACCACAGCATCCCACGCTTTACTCCACTGCATCCCACGCTTTACACCACAGCATCCCACGCTTTACACCACTGCATCCCACGCTTTACACCACTGCATCCCACGCTTTACTCCACTGCATCCCACGCTTTACACCACTGCATCCCACGCTTTACTCCACTGCATCCCACGCTTTACACCACTGCATCCCACGCTTTACTCCACTGCATCCCACGCTTTACTCCACTGCATCCCACGCTTTACTCCACTGCATCCCACGCTTTACACCACTGCATCCCACGCTTTACACCACTGCATCCCACGCTTTACACCACTGCATCCCACGCTTTACTCCACTGCATCCCACGCTTTACACCACTGCATCCCACGCTTTACTCCACTGCATCCCACGCTTTACTCCACTGCATCCCACGCTTTACACCACAGCATCCCACGCTTTACACCACTGCACCCCACGCTTTACTCCACAGCATCCCACGCTTTACTCCACTGCATCCCACGCTTTACTCCACAGCATCCCACGCTTTACACCACAGCATCCCACGCTTTACTCCACAGCATCCCACGCTTTACTCCACTGCACCCCACGCTTTATTTCACAGCATCCCACGCTTTACTCCACAGCATCCCACGCTTTACTCCACTGCACCCCACGCTTTACACCACAGCATCCCACGCTTTACTCCACAGCATCCCACGCTTTACTCCACTGCACCCCACGCTTTACTCCACAGCATCCCACGCTTTACTCCACTGCATCCCACGCTTTACTCCACTGCATCCCACGCTTTACACCACAGCATCCCACGCTTTACTCCACAGCATCCCACGCTTTACACCACTGCATCCCACGCTTTACACCACTGCATCCCACGCTTTACTCCACTGCATCCCACGCTTTACACCACAGCATCCCACGCTTTACACCACTGCACCCCACGCTTTACTCCACAGCATCCCACGCTTTACACCACTGCACCCCACGCTTTATTCCACTGCATCCCACGCTTTATTTCACAGCATCCCACGCTTTACACCACTGCATCCCGCGCTTTATTTCACAGCATCCCACGCTTTACACCACAGCATCCCATGCTTTATTTCACAGCATCCCACGCTTTACACCACTGCATCCCACGCTTTACACCACTGCATCCCACGCTTTACACCACTGCATCCCACGCTTTACACCACTGCACCTCACGCTTTACTCCACTGCATCCCACGCTTTATTTCACAGCATCCCACGCTTTACACCACTGCATCCCACGCTTTATTTCACAGCATCCCACGCTTTACACCACTGCATCCCACGCTTTATTTCACAGCATCCCACGCTTTACACCACTGCATCCCACGCTTTACACCACTGCATCCCACGCTTTACTCCACAGCATCCCACGCTTTACACCACAGCATCCCACGCTTTACACCACTGCACCCCACGCTTTACTCCACTGCATCCCACGCTTTATTTCACAGCATCCCACGCTTTACACCACTCCATCCCACGCTTTACACCACTGCACCCCACGCTTTACTCCACTGCATCCCACGCTTTATTTCACAGCATCCCACGCTTTACATCACTGCATCCCACGCTTTATTTCACAGCATCCCACGCTTTACACCACTGCATCCCACGCTTTACTCCACAGCATCCCACGCTTTACACCACAGCATCCCACACTTTACACCACTGCATCGCACGCTATACACCACTGCATCCCACGCTTTACTCCACTGCATCCCACGCTTTACTCCACTGCATCCCACGCTTTATTTCACAGCATCCCACGCTATACACCACTGCATCCCACGCTTTACACCACTGCACCCCACGCTTTACTCCACTGCATCCCACGCTTTATTTCACAGCATCCCACGCTTTACACCACTGCATCCCACGCTTTATTTCACAGCATCCCACGCTTTACACCACTGCATCCCACGCTTTATTTCACAGCATCCCACGCTTTACACCACTGCATCCCACGCTTTACACCACTGCATCCCACGCTTTACACCACTGCATCCCACGCTTTACACCACTGCACCTCACGCTTTACTCCACTGCATCCCACGCTTTATTTCACAGCATCCCACGCTTTACACCACTGCATCCCACGCTTTATTTCACAGCATCCCACGCTTTACACCACTGCATCCCACGCTTTATTTCACAGCATCCCACGCTTTACACCACTGCATCCCACGCTTTACACCACTGCATCCCACGCTTTACTCCACAGCATCCCACGCTTTACACCACAGCATCCCACGCTTTACACCACTGCATCGCACGCTATACACCACTGCATCCCACGCTTTACTCCACTGCATCCCACGCTTTACTCCACTGCATCCCACACTTTATTTCACAGCATCCCACGCTTTACACCACTCCATCCCACGCTTTACACCACTGCACCCCACGCTTTACTCCACTGCATCCCACGCTTTATTTCACAGCATCCCACGCTTTACATCACTGCATCCCACGCTTTATTTCACAGCATCCCACGCTTTACACCACTGCATCCCACGCTTTACTCCACAGCATCCCACGCTTTACACCACAGCATCCCACGCTTTACTCCACTGCATCCCACGCTTTATTTCACAGCATCCCACGCTATACACCACTGCATCCCACGCTTTACACCACTGCATCCCACGCTTTACTCCACAGAATCCCACGCTTTACACCACAGCATCCCACGCTTTACACCACTGCATCCCACGCTTTATTTCACAGCATCCCACGCTTTACACCACTGCATCGCACGCTATACACCACTGCATCCCACGCTTTACACCACTGCATCCCACGCTTTACACCACTGCATCCCACGCTTTACTCCACTGCATCCCACGCTTTACACCACTGCATCCCACGCTTTACTCCACTGCATCCCACGCTTTACTCCACTGCATCCCACGCTTTACACCACAGCATCCCACACTTTACACCACTGCACCACACGCTTTACTCCACAGCATCCCACGCTTTACTCCACTGCATCCCACGCTTTACTCCACTGCATCCCACGCTTTACACCACAGCATCCCACGCTTTACTCCACAGCATCCCACGCTTTACTCCACTGCACCCCACGCTTTATTTCACAGCATCCCACGCTTTACTCCACAGCATCCCACGCTTTACTCCACTGCACCCCACGCTTTACACCACAGCATCCCACGCTTTACTCCACAGCATCCCACGCTTTACTCCACTGCACCCCACGCTTTACTCCACAGCATCCCACGCTTTACTCCACTGCATCCCACGCTTTACTCCACTGCATCCCACGCTTTACACCACAGCATCCCACGCTTTACTCCACAGCATCCCACGCTTTACACCACTGCATCCCACGCTTTACACCACTGCATCCCACGCTTTACTCCACTGCATCCCACGCTTTACACCACTGCACCCCACGCTTTATTCCACTGCATCCCACGCTTTATTTCACAGCATCCCACGCTTTACACCACTGCATCCCGCGCTTTATTTCACAGCATCCCACGCTTTACACCACTGCATCCCATGCTTTATTTCACAGCATCCCACGCTTTACACCACTGCATCCCACGCTTTACACCACTGCATCCCACGCTTTACACCACTGCATCCCACGCTTTACACCACTGCACCTCACGCTTTACTCCACTGCATCCCACGCTTTATTTCACAGCATCCCACGCTTTACTCCACTGCATCCCACGCTTTATTTCACAGCATCCCACGCTTTACACCACTGCATCCCACGCTTTATTTCACAGCATCCCACGCTTTACACCACTGCATCCCACGCTTTATTTCACAGCATCCCACGCTTTACACCACTGCATCCCACGCTTTACACCACTGCATCCCACGCTTTACTCCACAGCATCCCACGCTTTACACCACAGCATCCCACGCTTTACTCCACTGCACCCCACGCTTTACACCACAGCATCCCACGCTTTACTCCACAGCATCCCACGCTTTACTCCACTGCACCCCACGCTTTACTCCACAGCATCCCACGCTTTACTCCACTGCATCCCACGCTTTACTCCACTGCATCCCACGCTTTACACCACAGCATCCCACGCTTTACTCCACAGCATCCCACGCTTTACACCACTGCATCCCACGCTTTACACCACTGCATCCCACGCTTTACTCCACAGCATCCCACGCTTTACACCACTGCACCCCACGCTTTATTCCACTGCATCCCACGCTTTATTTCACAGCATCCCACGCTTTACACCACTGCATCCCGCGCTTTATTTCACAGCATCCCACGCTTTACACCACTGCATCCCATGCTTTATTTCACAGCATCCCACGCTTTACACCACTGCATCCCACGCTTTACACCACTGCATCCCACGCTTTACACCACTGCATCCCACGCTTTACACCACTGCACCTCACGCTTTACTCCACTGCATCCCACGCTTTATTTCACAGCATCCCACGCTTTACACCACTGCATCCCACGCTTTATTTCACAGCATCCCACGCTTTACACCACTGCATCCCACGCTTTATTTCACAGCATCCCACGCTTTACACCACTGCATCCCACGCTTTACACCACTGCATCCCACGCTTTACTCCACAGCATCCCACGCTTTACACCACAGCATCCCACGCTTTACACCACTGCATCGCACGCTATACACCACTGCATCCCACGCTTTACTCCACTGCATCCCACGCTTTACTCCACTGCATCCCACGCTTTATTTCACAGCATCCCACGCTTTACACCACTCCATCCCACGCTTTACACCACTGCACCCCACGCTTTACTCCACTGCATCCCACGCTTTATTTCACAGCATCCCACGCTTTACATCACTGCATCCCACGCTTTATTTCACAGCATCCCACGCTTTACACCACTGCATCCCACGCTTTACTCCACAGCATCCCACGCTTTACACCACAGCATCCCACACTTTACACCACTGCATCGCACGCTATACACCACTGCATCCCACGCTTTACTCCACTGCATCCCACGCTTTACTCCACTGCATCCCACGCTTTATTTCACAGCATCCCACGCTATACACCACTGCATCCCACGCTTTACACCACTGCACCCCACGCTTTACTCCACTGCATCCCACGCTTTATTTCACAGCATCCCACGCTTTACACCACTGCATCCCACGCTTTATTTCACAGCATCCCACGCTTTACACCACTGCATCCCACGCTTTACTCCACAGAATCCCACGCTTTACACCACAGCATCCCACGCTTTACACCACTGCATCGCACGCTATACACCACTGCATCCCACGCTTTACTCCACTGCATCCCACGCTTTACACCACTGCATCCCACGCTTTACACCACTGCACCCCATGTTCAAGTCCTAAGATTACCAACTCAAGTCAACGATATCAGTAGTACATAATGTCATGTTTAAAGTATTAATTAGATTACTACACAAGCTAGAGCAGAGATACGATGCAGAAAAGAAAAGATAATATTTTATTGAGAGTTAAAGTGTCTTTGTTTCAAACTCAAGTCAAGTCCTCGATCTGCTCACATCGGCCTCCATTATACTCACCCGTTCTTCCAGGTCAATTTACTTTCGTTTCATTTTGCTTGTGTCTGTCGGGACCTTTTACATGTTGCCAGTGGAGGACATTACCCACAATCCCCTGCTCTCTGGAAGCTCCTGTAATGAGACATAAAGCCCGTCAGCGTTTTCTCCCAGTCTCAGCTGACGCGCTGCTGGGATTCACATCAGGGTTGAACTGGAGCTGTGATTGAATTCTAGCAGGAGAATTCTAACACTGTATATAACAGGCATGAGAAGCGCTTCTGTGAATAATGGATGTGCTCTGAGACGTGAACACACACACTAGCCATGAAGAGGACAGTGTTTACAGTCACACGCGTGACACGATATACTTGAAATAATACTCATAAAGATAATGTGGCTTCATGAGAGCTCATGATGATCTGAACTCCAGCTTTCTGATGCAAGCTCACATTTCCTTGCATAACTCTAAAAATTTTATCTTAATATGTATTCGTTTAGTTTTTGCATCTGTTAGTTATGGAAGCTTGTTTTCTCCACAGAATAAGCCATTAAAAAGGTAATTGTGACTTTTTAATTTTACATGTATGACATTTTTCTCAGAACAGAAAAATAAAAAAAGTCATAATTACCTTTTTATATTTTATTGTGTGGCAAAAACAAGGTTCTATAGTTACTGGTTATTATTCTATAGTTTCTGGTTTGTCTTGGTAACATTAACAAAGTTGAATAAATACTGTAACAAATCTACAGAGGTTATGCATTGGCGTCACACACTCCCTCAGCCAGGCAGAAGAGCTGCGGAGTGACTGGATTTAATAGAGGAAACAAACGATTATTAGTTTAAACTAAAGGTTGGACTTGATATAGGGTTTCTTACAACTCACCAGAGATCCGGAGATCCAGAGATCCAGAGATCCAGAGATCGTGGATATCAACATGCAGCTGGAATCATGTTTCCTGACATTTATATGAGCCGGATTTTGACGCCAGGGAAACACATAAAGCAAATTTCCCTTTTAACGCTTTATAAAAATACAATATAGGTCTAAATCCATTTGATCATTTATATCAATGTTATATATATCATCATATCGTCCAGACCTGAACTCATATCCTCTATTGCTCATTGTTGATGTTAGTTCATGCATTACCTAATATTACTGTAACTCATGATGCTGATGACAGTTAAAGTCTCATAGCAGTCATTTGTTTCTTCATCATAGAGAGAGAGAGAGAGAGAGAGAGAGTTCAGGCTGTTTGTTGTCTGATGCTCTTCTAACAGCGAGAGGCAAATAGAGGACAGAAGTTTACAGATGTACCAGCAGTGTTCAGCAGCCATGCATGAAAACAGCATCAGGGTTTGAGACAGAAATCAGACGCTCTAATGACACACACACACACACACACACACACACACACACACAGACTCACAGAACAAACTGCTTCATCATTCTGGTGTTTAACTTTGTCTTCGCAGGGCAAATAAATGTGTGTGTGTGTGTGTGTGTGAGTGAGCGTTTGGACACAAATATATATCCCCACCGTGAGGCTGTTATTAATGACGAACAACAAACTCTCAGGGTTCCTCCGGCCGATCATAAACTCAGGATCATGTACGAACTCTCAGGGCCGTTTTGTTCTCTGGCTCACGCAGAGTTTCTCTTCATCTTCAGACGGAGAAAGTCAACGGGACGTCCGGATCTTCACTCTCCTCACGGATTCCTCAACAGTCTGATAAATGAACAAAGGTCTTATTTCTGCTGTTTAATATGCAATAACTCCATTTGTTTTGAGGTCAGAGGAGGCAGATGCTCATGAATAAAGAGAGAATTAAAGATGCGTGAACTTATTAATTACAAGTTTGAAATCCTCTTCTGGTTTACAAGGTTATTGTGTGTTTGTGTTTTCCGCTCGGACAGACCTGTCACACTGAGATGTGTTTGCCCTCCAGGTGGCTGAACACACACACACACACACACACACACACACACACACACACACACACACACACACCTGTTTCCTCAGGAACTGACGCAAACTTCAGCAACTGCACCTGAGAGTGTTGAAATCTCCAGCCCTCATCAGTTCTGTGACCTTTGCACTCTGACCTTTTCATTTGGGCCACATGCATTTGACAGCATAAACTTCCAGGTGTGCCCAACTAAACTGGGCTGATAATGGCACTGTTATCTTCTGTACACTCTTAGAGGAAAAGCTACACGTGTGTTAGTAAGTTTGGGGAAATTTAGGAATAATTCTGTAATATAAAAATGGATCCTGTAACATAAACTACAGTGAAACAGTAGAGAGATTCATTCTTGTTTTGTATAGAAATTTTACAAAAACCATTGTAGCTGTTAGTATTTTATGTTGTTGTTTTATGAGTGATAAAGTGTGTTTGTTGTGTGTTCAGGAAGAATGAGTTTATTGATTTGAGACATGAATTAAGTGTTTTGGTAGTTTTAGTGCATTTTGAATGTGAAATTAAAAGCTGTGAAGCTGAAAGTTGGTTAGAACTGTGTGAAGAGTTTTGAAAAAGAGACCTAAATATTGAGGGAAAAAAATACATGTAAATAAAATAATTAAATAATAATAATAATTAAAGTGTACTTGTAATGCAATGCAAGCCATTCTGGATAAAAGTGTCTGCCAAATGCATAAATGTTGTTTCTGTCCTGATAACTCTTAGAGAGAGTGGCATTAATGGTAATGGAATATGGCAATGTTAATGTATTTAGTCTTGGCAGAATAAATCTTCTGTAGAGAAAGTACTGAGACTTACTGCCAATATATTCACAGACATGCATCTGCACATACTGTAACACACGGACATACTGTAACACACACGTACATACTGTAACACATGATCATACTGTAACACACGGACATACTGTAACACATGATCATACTGTAACACACGGACATACTGTAACACATGATCATACTGTAACATGATCATACTGTAACACAGACATACTGTAACACATGATCATACTGTAACACACACGGACATACTGTAACACATGATCAGACTGTAACACACGGACATACTGTAACACACACGTACATACTGTAACACATGATCATACTGTAACACACGGACATACTGTAACACATGATCATACTGTAACACACGGACATACTGTAACACATGATCAGACTGTAACACACGGACATACTGTAACACACACGTACATACTGTAACACATGATCATACTGTAACACACGGACATACTGTAACATGATCATACTGTAACACAGACATACTGTAACACATGATCATACTGTAACATGATCATACTGTAACACACATGATCATACTGTAACACAGACATACTGTAACACATGATCATACTGTAACACACACACCTACTGTAACACACATGATCATTCTGTAACATGTGATCATACTGTAACATAGACATACTGTAACACATGAACATACTGTAACATGATCATACTGTAACACACATGATCATACTGTAACACACACACAGACATACTGTAACACATGATCATACTGTAACATAGACATACTGTAACATACATGATCATACTGTAACATACATGATCATACTGTAACACATGATCATACTGTAACACACAGACCTACTGTAACACACATGATCATTCTGTAACATGTGATCATACTGTAACACATGATCATACTGTAACACACAGACCTACTGTAACACACATGATCATTCTGTAACATGTGATCATACTGTAACATAGACATACTGTAACACATGAACATACTGTAACATGATCATACTGTAACACACATGATCATACTGTAACACACACACACAGACATACTGTAACACATGATCATACTGTAACATAGACATACTGTAACATACATGATCATACTGTAACACATGATCATACTGTAACACACATACCTACTGTAACACACATGATCATACTGTAACACACACACAGACATACTGTAACACATGATCATACTGTAACACACAGACCTACTGTAACACACATGATCATTCTGTAACATGTGATCATACTGTAACACATGATCATACTGTAACACACAGACCTACTGTAACACACATGATCATTCTGTAACACATGATCATACTGTAACACATGATCATACTGTAACATAGACATACTGTAACATACATGATCATACTGTAACATACATGATCATACTGTAACATACATGATCATGCTGTAACA